>JSUI01006427.1:0-61530 GCA_000833645.1 Huntiella omanensis
TCACATCTTTGTCCTTCATTGTGATTACAATTTGTATTTTGGAATTCTTTGTATTTGGTGTGCTTATGTCTCAATTTACGACTAGCTGGCTTTCTTGGTTTTTGGCTGTGCCAATAAACCATCGCGTTCTTTGGTCTCCAAGTGAAAGAGCGTACCTGTACCGATGCCCAGTACTGCGAGGCCAACCTCTACTCCATACCCAAGGGATTTGACCTGTCATAACCAGAGAAAATTGATTGCAAGTCGTAGTAGAATAAAGGCCGGCTCTCTGTGTAACCAATTTCAATTGAATCGCTAGATTCCTGTCCTCTAGCATACCGATTTGTACCCAACACACACGGTAATTCAATCCGTCTAAGTAACAGCGGGAAGTCGTTTGAAATGGAAATAATGGTGTATCATTTGAACATGTACCGGGTCTTACTAACATACGTCCGTCATGTAACTCCCAAAAAGGTAATTTCCCACAAGGCGTCGATATGCCATTGAGCATTATCACCAACGACGCTTAACGCTGTCTGATACCAATATCACAAGTCTCACTCATTAAAACTGTCCATGTCCATGAATCAGGTTACGGCTTACTTTTTACTGTCGCAAGTAGCAGAGGGATATTGTCTGTGTTAAGCATGTGATGCCTTCGACTACAAACGCACATAATAGAAGACCTGCGTGAAAGATGAGATAAACGATGTACAGCTGCACTGACAGCACCCCTAGGGTATATTCATGAGGGCCTTCCGTGTTGCACAGGTGAACCATCCCCTATTGAAGAACTCCCTAAAATCCCTCCCTCCATTTACGCCTCACCACTTTCTCTGTTGCTTTTGACTTGACATGTACATCAAGAAAGTGAGCTATCAACACGACGACGTCGCTCCATGAAGGGTGATCACAAATACATCGTCCATTGGGCCAACCCCGAGAAGAGAAGAAATGCTGTTGTTGTACTCTTCAACATCTACCTGAACAGCACGGATAACCAGCACGCCAGCACGATGAACTCGGGACCCGCCAGAATTTCGAAAGTTCCATAAGTCGTGATTTCGCGGCTTCCTTCAACGACAAATACAAGCTTCGATGGCGCAGTGGTAGCGCAGTGGTCTCATAATTATGAGGAGCTTGGTCACCAACTTCTGATATGGATGAAATCCAAAGGTCGTGAGTTCGACCCTCACTCGGAGCATTCTTTTTGCCGGGTTGCCCCGCGCAGTGCCCGGCACACTCCGCTTCCGTCGGAGGGACCATAACCGGTCATGCGTCGGTGACTTTTTGTTAATTCGGGGCATTAAATGTCACTCACATGCGCATATAATGTGCAGACGTGGCCATAGCTCAGTAAACCTCTCAAGGCGATTCGGCTCGCGGGAAAGGTTGTGTTTCATCGGTCTGGTTTGGGGAGAAAAGCTGGCGGCGCGGTTGGAATCAGGGGGAGGCAAAGACCTGCAAATCGTGTGTGAGCTGGTCAAATACGGAAACATGCACATGATGGACGGATTTTATATGGTTGGGAGACATGAAATTCAAAGTAGCAGAAAAGAAAAAAAGGCAAATTAATTCCGAATTATGGAGATTAATTGGGGTATTTCCCAACAAACAGCCTGCCGACAAACATCGTGGTATCAACAACATCAACTAGCTTACTCAAACACCTCTTTACTTGCTTCGTTTGGTTATTACACATCACGTTCCCGTCTGTCAACTGGTAACTCGACGACACCGCCTTGGTATGGTGGAAGACTACCCATCATTTCAACTGGTTCCATGATGGGTGCGGAGTCAAGTTCCATGGGTGGTTCGAAGGCACCGCGGTATTCACCGTAGGGGTCTGCTGCCTTGGTTCCGTTGGCATTGTAGGCGGGTGCTGGCGTGGTGATTTCCGAGGCAGTGTGCTGGTGCATAGACATAGACTTAGCGCCGACAGCCATTGACATACCCATTTCCCGGTCATCACTAGCAGGAGAAGACCCATCGAGCTCCGAAATACCACCACTCATGATAGCGCGACGACGACGCATCATGAAACCGATGAAAGCAGCAAGACCAAGAATAACGATAGAAACACCCAAAGCGATACCGACGGCAGCACCGGTAGAAAGACCAGTGTGCGTGGTGGAGGTAGAGTTGCTATCGAGAGAAGAGGCGGCGGAAGTAGCGGTGGCGGTAGAAGTAGCTTCGGTCTCGCCGCGATCAACGGCACGCCAGTTGATTTGGATCATGGGGGCGAAGGCGGTGACGATGCTGTCACCGGTCAAGACGGTGGAACTGGTCACGGTGCTACCGGCGGAGCAGGAACCGAGGTTGACGGTTCCCAGGGTGTTGTATTGCACACAGGTTTGGGCGACACCGTTGGAGAGATCAGCCATGCAGGTGAATCCACTACAGATGAGGTTAGTTGAAGGTTCTGTGTTGGGTATGTAGTACTTGATGTCGTGTAACTTTTTCCCAGGGCGGAAGGATTATTGATTACAGCGATGTAATTACCGTTTCGGGAAATTATCAAAGGCCGTTCTTAGTGACCTTGAGGAAAGAGTCTAGGACAAAATAGTGATGAATAAAACTTACGTGGGGCAGCAACCAACGGCAGTCTCGCCAGCAGTCATAGAGTACTCAACCTCCCATCCACTTGTAGATCCAGCAGTAGCGGTACACGCCGAGTAGTGGCCAGCAGGACACAAGATAGCAGGTGAATAGAAACCCCAGCCCTGAAGAGGCTGAGTTGGTTCAGGAGCGCCGGAAGAAGTATCGGGCCAGCACTTTGTGTTTTCTTGTTGGTTGGTAGTTCCACATGATTGGGCACGGTAGGCCGTGAGGGCATCAACGAATCCGGTAGAACAAGCTTCGGGAGCGGTGAAAGTGGTGGTCAAAGGACCAAGAATGGTACGCTCGCGGACGCCGGTGAGGACCATTTTGAATTGGCGGTAGCGGTAACTTTTGACTTGGATATGGTTTTTGTTTTTGTTGGCTAGTTCTTGGAAACGAGGGCGTGAAGTTCAAAGATGTGGTTGACTGAAGTTCGTAGATCAATAAAGAAGGAAAATGAGTAGTTGGAGCTGCTATTCGATCGACGATATAGTAGATGATGAGAATTGAAAAAAGATGGTCGTTGGGAATTAATAAGAAATAGGTACTAGAGTCGTCACAATGAGCTGTATCAACCAGGCTCAATAAAAGAAAAAGCAAAAAAAGAAAAATATAAAAAAGTAATAAGAAAAGAAGTGAAGACCAATAGTCAGACTATATGCTGTCCACGGCGGTATAACAAAGACAGAAAGGAAAAGATGACGACTATCAGGTAAGAGAAAACCGGACAGAACATGAGACTCGGCGGACCACCCGCATTATAACATGTCCAAATTCTCCGCAAGTAGGAAACAGGGCAGAGTGATCCATCAACCATCGACAACAAGAAACAGCCTGTTCGAGAAGTCCAGGCTCTGGTGATGATCAAACGCCATGATAAATTCCTGTCAGTATTATCGAGAGGGGTCCCGGCACCACGCTTTCCCGTTGGTTATAGCCATTGTTTGCTGTCCAGGCGAGCGAGAGTTTTGTTCTTCTTCTTTTTTTTTTTTGAGTTGACCGGGGAGTCAGATTCTTTAGTGGCGGTTGTTGACCCTTGTTTTCTCTCTTCTATATATAACCGAGATCGTGAGACTTGGGTGCAATATCGGAAGAATTGTCATGGGCTTCGGTGAGTGGTTTATCGGGAAGATTGTAGAAAACGTGACTTGTCTTTGAGGCTCTTTGGACTGTCAATGTATAAACCGAGACGTCAAGATGTCTAACCCAACAAGACGCCTCCTCCTTACAAACATATTACCGTCCTAAACATGCCCTATGACCATCCGAAGCATCACCGTCGATCCCACACATCCGGTACCCGGTGACCACAAAGAGAAGGGAAGTCCGCCCGTCTCAAAGTATCTTGCATGCATTCAAAAGTCTATCAGAGAATACAACATCAACTCACTGGTCTTACAGGATCCTTGTCAATGTGGTCTAGCCACCGCTGCCAAATTATTCACCGTGCGGCCATGTCGAGTGTCGCGGGTTCCGTGCCTGCTGTGCCGTCTACACTAGTGAATGTGATGTGGGAGAGGGACCTTATCACTTTTACGTGAGGAATCTTTGGTGTTGGGCTGTAGATTTATTTCGAAATTTAGATATGTATGTATGTACATAGTCAGCATAATCATGTGAAGGTATCACCACCACAAAAGTATTGTATATGTGTGTCAACATATACTACAATGCAACGCACCATTAGATGACAAGATAACTATTCAATGATCCATGCCATATCATCTTGCCTTGCCGGTGAAAAGCTTTCTCAAACTCTTCAAAACACAATGAACAGTAACTTATCCGTCCATCTAGACTCCTCGTCTCCCGGAGCCCAGGCCACCCTCAAGTCCCAGCCCGCTGACAAACAGCCTTTTCGTCCAAAACAACCATTTCTGTCAAAAGGTCCCAGCGGATGTTGCATCTAGATATGTACATATCTACGTACAATGTAAGTACATGTGTACATACAACATATGTACGCTCTTATCTTGCGGCGAAGAATCTCCTTGTACGGCTATTCAGTTTCCGAGCTGTCACAACAATCAACTTCACAGGAGGCGGCGTTGTCAACGACAGCCGTAAGGTATGTACTTCATCTGAAGTTTGCTACCACATGTTTAACCCTAGATCCAACAAACATGCTAGGATACTTGAATCGAGATTTCATCGTGAATCCACCAAAGTAAGTTATCCGATCCCGATCACGGCTCCTTTATCCTCTTTTACCTCGCATGTACATATATACTTGAGCTAACCAACTTTAGACAAACAGACATGACTATCATCACTAATCCATATTTTCCGTCTCCGCCACTGACTCACATGATAACCCCTCCAAGATCCAGATTCACCGTATGTACTCATTCATGCCAACTCAAGCCACCTGCCAAAAAAAAAACATATATCTTCAAAGCAATGCCCAGGCTCAAAGGAGGTGGCACAACTCCATGAAACACAACCCTCGTTTGATTCTATCACCAGGATATCCCGCTTCGACCATCAAAGCTCCGACCTACCCAAACTTCCAATAAGGCTAGCCCATGGTAAAGAGAGCCCTACACACCGTTTTGTTCCCGAGTGTCTTGCTCACCGTGGTTACCATAAGTATCATCTCGTTTCTGTGGCCTCTATTTGCCCGTATTTTCCTATTATCCTAGGGCACGGCAGAAGTAGAGACGACAAGTTCCCTGGTTACAGTTACATTCTAATACAACATGGACAACACTAAACTCAAATTGAGCTTGGACTGAGTATAAACCCTGCATATAATTATCGTCATAGTTCAAATATCACCTAACCCTACCACTCTGGCTTGGGATTTTGTGGATTTGTACAACGACGATCTCAATAGTCCGTGAATCTACCATTCAAGATGACGTGGAATGTTTCTCTTAATCGGAGAACCTTACTCATGTTCGAAGAGTGTAAAATGCCAAGTAACTTCTGTACTTCCTGCCTATAATACAAGAACCCGGGCTTGACATGATTTCCATAACATAGACGCATAAATTCCTGCGTAAATTCCTTCAAAATCCTGCTAACACGCCATTTTCTTCCCCCACTTTTATCTACCGAGTCCCACAATCCTACTATAGTAGGTCACGACATTGTCTGTTCTTGAGCCAATCTTTGTGCTGCCATTAATACGTGACTGACATATTAAGACACGTGAAAATATCAATGCTGACAAACCAATAAGGAAAATACGAACAAATATCAAAATATATTAAACAAGAAAATCAATCGTACAAAACGCGATAGCTCGCAACTTTTCTAAACAGTAATAGTAGCANTCTACCATTCAAGATGACGTGGAATGTTTCTCTTAATCGGAGAACCTTACTCATGTTCGAAGAGTGTAAAATGCCAAGTAACTTCTGTACTTCCTGCCTATAATACAAGAACCCGGGCTTGACATGATTTCCATAACATAGACGCATAAATTCCTGCGTAAACTCCTTCAAAATCCTGCTAACACGCCATTTTCTTCCCCCGCTTTTATCTACCGAGTCCCACAATCCTACTATAGTAGGTCACGACATTGTCTGTTCTTGAGCCAATCTTTGTGCTGCCATTAATACGTGACTGACATATTAAGACACGTGAAAATATCAATGCTGACAAACCAATAAGGAAAATACGAACAAATATCAAAATATATTAAACAAGAAAATCAATCGTACAAAACGCGATAGCTCGCAACTTTTCTAAACAGTAATAGTAGCAGAAGCCTTGAAGTCTCTGCTAGAAGCACCAAAGAANGCTGCCATTAATACGTGACTGACATATTAAGACACATGAAAATATTAATGCTGACAAACCAATAAGAAAAATACGAACAAATATCAAAATATATTAAACAAGAAAATCAATCGTACAAAACGCGATAGCTCGCAACTTTTCTAAACAGTAATAGTAGCAGAAGCCTTGAAGTCTCTGCTAGAAGCACCAAAGAAGAAGGTATATTCACCATCCTCAATCTTCCACTCCTGGGCCGCAACATCCCAGATGGAAAGGTCACGTCTCTGCACGTTGAAGGTAACATCCTTCTGCTCACCAGCAGTCAAAGACACCTTCTCGAAACCACGAAGTTGTCTAACGGGGGCACCAGCAGCATCGGGGAACTGGATGTACAGCTGAGCAGCCTCCTTACCGTCGATCGAACCGGTGTTCTTGATCTGTCCAGTAACAGTGGCAACGGTGTCCCACAGATCGGCACGACCACCGACGGAGCGGGTACCCTTGGCGTATTCGTAGGAAATAGCAGTGTCGTTGGTGTTCACNCACCAAAGAAGAAGGTATATTCACCATCCTCAATCTTCCACTCCTGGGCCTCAACATCCCAGATGGAAAGGTCACGTCTCTGCACGTTGAAGGTAACATCCTTCTGCTCACCAGCAGTCAAAGACACCTTCTCGAAACCACGAAGTTGTCTAACGGGAGCACCAGCAGCATCGGGGAACTGGATGTACAGCTGAGCAGCCTCCTTACCGTCGATCGAACCCGTGTTCTTGATCTGTCCAGTAACAGTGGCAACGGTATCCCACAGATCGGCACGGCCACCGACGGAGCGGGTACCCTTGGCGTACTCGTAGGAAATAGCAGTGTCGTTGGTGTTCACGGTGATGGAAGAAGAGTACTCAAAGGTGGTGTATGAAAGACCGTAACCGAACTCGTAGCGGGGAGTAATGTTCTTCTGGTCAAAGTACTTGTAGTCGATGTAGTTACCCTCAGTAAAGGAGAGCTCAAGTTCCTCAGAAACCTTGGTGTTAGGGTCGTAGTCAGACTCGTTCTTGCCAATAGTGTGGACAAGCTTGCCAGAGGGGTTAACATCACCAAAGAGGACATCGTCAAGAGCCTCGGCGGAAGCCTGACCAAGAGGACCACCGTAGATGACACCGGTGACGTTCTCATGGTCGATCCAGGCATCCAAGAGACGAGGACCAATAGTGTTGACCACAACAATGGTGTTGTTGCAGAGGTCGGCAACAACGTTGACAAGGTTGTCTTGAGTGCTGTTAGTGAGCTCAATGCGATCACCACCTTCACCAGCCCAGGCGTTCAGGTACACGACGCAGGCCTGGGCGTTGCGGGCAATGCCGGCAGTAGTCTCCGAGATGAGAGCGCCACCACGGTTGTTGTTATCGCTGGCATCGGCAGTATCATTCAACCACCAACGTACAGCAAAGCCGTTGCTGGCAGCGCGGACGTTCCATACGTCTACTGGCGAGCGCATGTAGTTAGGAGTAGCCATGGCTGAACCACCGACACCGAACATGTGACCCTGGTAAGTGGGATCGACACCGTCGTACACCGAAAGAGAGCCAATAGGACCGGAAGCATGGTAACCGGCGTGGGCGCCAAAGATGGAGAAAGAGCGGAGGTCATTGCTCAATGGAAGGGCACCGTTGGTGTTCTTAAGTAGAGCAATTGAGTCGCCAGCGTATGTGCGAGCCAGAGAAGCGTGGTCACCACGGTCGTCAATGTAGTCAGTATAACCCGCATACTCAGGGTAGTCAGAGTCCTGGCCAAGCTTGAAGTAACCAATGGTGTTACGGATAACCATGTCGTCAAGACGAGCCTCGGTCAATGAGCCGTTATTCAAAGCAGCGTGGATAGTATCGTTGGTCCAGTAGCTACCAGAGGACAGGTCCATACCGGCATTAGCAGAGTTAATGGCAGACTTTTGAGCCTGGACATCAGCAACAACCTGACCAGGGAAACCCAACTCGTGCTTAAGGTAAGTACCGAGCAGGTTCTGGTCCTCACAGGCGTGAGTGGAGTTAACTCTGTTCATGGCACACATAGCACCCGAAGCACCGCGCTTGACGGACTCGTAGAAGGGGAAAAGGTAGGTCTCGTGGAAGGCCTTATCGTCGANGAGTCGGTACCGTAGGCCTCACCGGTACGACCGCACCACGCGGAGCGACCAAGAGGTTGAAGAGTAGGAGCCAAAGCAGTGTTAAGACCCTTGCCCTTGAATTCAGTACCCAAGGCCTTAGCCTGCTCGTAGGAGTGGTTGCGGTCCCAGGTCATGGCCATGGCTAGACCAGCGGGCCAGGTAGTGGTGTAGTAGAAGCCAAGGGGGTTGACGGAAGAGTCAAGCTGTTTAAGAGCAGTGAAGTTGCCGCCATCACCGGTATTGATGATATTGATCTTCTCATCAGTAGAGAGAGACTTGACCAGAGCTACGGCCTTCTCATAGGCTGGCGTCCATTCGCTACCAAGGTCGACTAGTTTGGACGTTAGTATATGTTTGGAACTTGCAATTATCATGTGTGATGTAACTTACTAGCCCCAGAGCTCAGAAGCATGTCAGTGTAGTTGCTGGAGGCATCGCCATTGACACCATGGACGAGCTGGAGGACGGCGAGAACACCGATGAGAGCGTCCTTCATAGCCATGATGGACAAATGTGATGTACTTAAATGGATGTAAAAAGGAAATATANGTGAAGTTGCCGCCATCACCGGTATTGATGATATTGATCTTCTCATCAGTAGAGAGAGACTTGACCAGAGCTACGGCCTTCTCATAGGCTGGCGTCCATTCGCTACCAAGGTCGACTAGTTTGGACGTTAGTATATGTTTGGAACTTGCAATTATCATGTGTGATGTAACTTACTAGCTCCAGAGCTAAGAAGCATGTCAGTGTAGTTGCTGGAAGCATCGCCATTGACACCATGGACGAGCTGGAGGACGGCGAGAACACCGATAAGAGCGTCCTTCATAGCCATGATGGACAAATGTGATGTACTTAAATGAATCTAAAAAGGAAATATATCCAGGTGCTATTCCAAGACAATGAACAGTACCGGATTATGCAAGGGAGAATATAAGTGATAAGTGACAAGAGACAAAACTAAACAGGTAACGGGGCGGTCCGCCGGGTATTTATCTTGACATAAGAGGCTTAGTTACTTTCGAGTTTTAGTNGTGATGTACTTAAATGGATGTAAAAAGGAAATATACCCAGGTGTTATTCCAAGACAATGGACAGTACCGGATTATGCAAGGGAGAATATAAGTGATAAGTGACAAGAGACAAAACTAAACAGGTAACGGGGCGGTCCGCCGGGTATTTATCTTGACATAAGAGGCTTAGTTACTTTCGAGTTTTAGTCGCCTGAGAACCACATCCCGAACGACATAACTAGTGGCTCTCAGTGCTGATCATTGTCCATCATGGAGTATAGGAACCCACTGCCTCAACAATGACGCAGTGCTGGCCAGGTTTAGAGCATCCCACACCGACAAGGGAAGGGTGTGCATCCCGGAGAAGCGCAGCCCGGAGGAGTGTTACAAGGTTAGGGCCTAGGCCAGAAGGTCCCTTCTGTGCAGACCACACGGAGCTGTTCATTGCGTATTCCTGATCCTCAAAAGAGCAGAGATTTCAACCCGATATGGCGTAATAGCTTCCTCAAGGTCCATTTAAGATGCTTATTATCTACTTTAGATACACACAGGCACCTATACGCCACCCGCCAACAGTTGTTCGAAATTCCTTCCCGGGAAAACGCCCCATAAGTTAATTTAGCGAACACTCGGGGCAAGTCGACTGCCGTTGGATGAGTAAAGATCATAGGGGGTGGATATCCAAGTAAGCGCCAAGACATGAAGGATCTACTACACTGCAAATTTCGACAGCTCGTCGGGGAAGAAGTACCCTTAGTTGACGTATACTCTTGTATCAAGTTTTTGGTTGAGGCTGTTCAGCAATTGACTAGAGGTTGGTAAAAGTTTGTGATTGCTAACCTCATGTTATTACATGTGTGTATACAAGTATGTACACACGCAGAAAACAAACCTTGATTGTGTACGACCCCGGCAAAGTCCTTGAGCACGTTTTGGTAGCATCCAACATCCAATTGGACATTAGGCATTGTGGATAAGGTAGTATGTAGCGTCAAAGCTACCAAGTCATCCGGTATGTCAGCAGAATTCCCCTATTCGCTTGATTGTCCGGGTGCTCGTAACCGCCCTGTAGTCGTATCTCTCCACCTTCCAAAAATCGCTCCACAAAGGGAAGTAAACACGGCAGATGCGGAAGACATGTAAGTTGTCACAGATGTCATCACACTCTACATAAAGTGCNGACTAGAGGTTGGTAAAAGTTTGTGATTGCTAACCCCATGTTATTACATGTGTCTATGTAATGTATGTACATACGCAGAAAACAAACCTTGATTGTGTACGACCCCGGCAAAGTCCTTCAGCACGTTTTGGTACCATCCAACATCCAATTGGACATTAGGCATTGTGGAGAAGGTAGTATGAAGCGTCAAAGCTACCAAGTCATCCGGTATGTCAGCAGAATTCCCCTATTCGCTTGATTGTCCGGGTGCTCATGACCGCCCTGTAGTCGTATCTCTCCACCTTCCAAAAATTGCTCTACAAAGGGAAGTAAACACGGCAGATGCGGAAGACATGTAAGTTGTCACAGATGTCATCACACTCTACATAAAGTGCCGAGTCCGAAATAGAAGGCTCTAATGCCTGATTACCGGTACTCGCAATGGGAAGGCCACGTCATGTCCCGCCATCGTCAATCGTCGACAAGGATTGGCGAACACCTAAAACGGCAGTTGACATCAGTGCTTTATTCGGAGTACAACCCTGAAATACAGATCCCGGTCATAGACTTCAGCTGTTNACAAAGGGAAGTAAACACGGCAGATGCGGAAGACATGTAAGTTGTCACAGATGTCATCACACTCTACATAAAGTGCCGAATCCGAAATAGAAGGCTCTAATGCCTGATTACCGGTATTCGCAATGGGAAGGCCACGTCATGTCCCGCCATCGTCAATCGTCGACAAGGATTGGCGAACACCTAAAACGGCAGTTGACATCAGTGCTTTATTCGGAGTACAACCCTGAAATACAGATCCCGGTCATAGACTTCAGCTGTTTTCTGACATATTGAATATTTCATGTCCTTTGCGGAATATTGCACCCATCTTATACTGGTTGACAACCAACATGAAGATTTGAATTTCTGTCAGCTATAATGGTTCAGATAACGACATGCTCGTTTANAGGATTGGCGAACACCTAAAACGGCAGTTGACATCAGTGCTTTATTCGGAGTACAACCCTGAAATACGGATCCCGGTCATAGACTTCAGCTGTTTTCTGACATATTGAATATTTCATGTCCTTTGAGGAATATTGCACCCATCTTATACTGGTTGACAACCAACATGAAGATTTGAATTTCTGTCAGCTATAATGGTTCAGATAACGACATGCTCGTTTACTCCATGTGATGTGGGACAGACCATGCGGATATGAGCGACTCCAACTATCAAACAATTCGGCCTGAATACCGGGTATTCATGCACGTGTGGAGGAGCTGAGCAGCAAAACTTTACCAAAATCCGATATGGACCCGCCCAATGGATTTGTTCGTCTGCGCTTACGAACACTCATGTAAAGTTATATTGGGGCTACTCCGCTTTTGGAATTCCGATAGACCACGGCCGTTTACGATTCCGGGGTCTGCATGTGATTTATGTTTGCATGTGTATTGTACATACATGAATATATACCGGGATGCTATCCCACAGGAAATAAAAACCTCATAGCTAACTAAATATTTCCCGACACCTCCGACTCCTGGCCCACTTGGGTGCATTTTCTCCCGAGGTTATCAGAAAAAAAAAACACACACCATGTGCTCCGGCGCCGGAGAAAACAATGGCCGTTGATTTCAGCCCTTTTGTATATTATATTTGTCAAGTAGCAAGCTTGCTGCGTAAGCTATCTATTTCCATTACCGGGGTTCTTTACAAACAAAACACGGATCGACAGTTCGGCGCTCGGACCGGATCCAGAGAACAACGGCTGGATTGCTTCTGGAAAAAGATTTGGAACTTCAAACGTGTTCATGTGCGCATGTGGTACTGTTTTCGTGGTAACAATTTGGCGATCAGAATGGTCGACTTGTCTCAATGGTGCAACTGACGGCGTGGTATGGAATGCTGCTCCACAATAACTACGTATGTACATATGTGGGTACTTACATCCATAGATCTATATAAACATGCATACAGACATCTACATATACCGCATATACATATGTACATATATGTCTGCACGCACGTTTACCTGTGGATCACCATGTATGTATCCCACGATAAAGAAAGAAAGGGGGACGACGTGCCATTGGAACAAGTTCTTCACATGGCGTTACAATTCACAATTTCCAAATCCGGCAAGTAGTTANCTGACGGCATGGCATGGAATGCTGCTCCACAATGACTACGTATGTACATATGTGGGCATTTACATTCATAGATCTATATAAACATGCATACAGACATCTACATATACCGCATATACATACATATATGTCTGCACGCACGTTTACCTGTGGATTACCATGTATGTATCCCACGATAAAGAAAGAAAGGGGGACGACGTGCCATTGGAACAAGTTCTTCACATGGCGTTACAATTCACAATTTCCAAATCCGGCAAGTAGTTATCACATAAGGCATTTGTTTTACAGCTTAGACACAACCATGACGACAATGGGGCCACGAATATTGCATTGTATGTATGTGGTTATCAAAGAGTCAGTGAATTCCACGACAAAGTACATGCTCACTTCTGTGATCTAGGCTCTGTGTAAACGTTTAGGCCAGCTTTTAGAATAAGTATGTATGATATATCCAGCATGATTTATCCTTTATCTACCCCAATTGTACGCCCGTTAACTCACGATCTTAGTTATGCACGGATATCTCGCCATGTTGAATTGACCCCGACGGCTCGTAACCCTATACATATATACCATTCAGGCTTCAAGTTTCAACTAATTGTTGTTTGCTTTAAGGCTGGAACTGAGTAGCTTGTTATTCTTGACAGAAGTCACTGCTATCCTCAGAGTGTATGAAGAGAAGCACCCATGTATTAAAGGCGATTCTATTGNTATACCATTCAGGCTTCAAGTTTCAACTAATTGTTGTTTGCTTTAAAGCTGGAACTGAGTTGCTTATTATTCTTGACAGAAGTTATGTATAGCATTGCTATCCTTAGAGTGTATGAAGAGAAGCACCCATGTATTAAAGGCGATTCTATTGACTTGGCGTCGTAGAAGGTGTCAGTGGATATGCATACAGATGTATGTAGTATGGCCATAGCATTGAGCAGGTATACGTCAGCTCTCCTATTCCGCCTAACAAAAAACCCACTCATAACTAGTTATATGCACNGAAAGGGGGACGACGTGCCATTGGAACAAGTTCTTAACATGGCGTTACAATTCACAATTTCCAAATCCGGCAAGTAGTTAACACATAAGGCATTTGTTTTACAGCTCAGACACAACCATAACGACAATGGGGCCACGGATATTGTATTGTATGTATGTGGTTATCAAAGAGTCAGTGAATTCCACGACAAAGTACATGCTCACTTCTGTGATCTAGGCTCTGTGTAAACGTTTAGGCCAGCTTTTAGAATAAGTATGTATGATATATCCAGCATGATTTATCCTTTATCTACCCCAATTGTACGCCCGTTAACTCACGTTCCTGGTCATGCACGGATATTTCGCCATGTTGAATTGATCCCGACGGCTCATAACCCTATACATATATATACCATTCAGGCTTCAAGTTTCAACTAATTGTTGTTTGCTTTAAAGCTGGAACTGAGTTGCTTATTATTCTTGACAAAAGTCATGTATAGCACTGCTATCCTTAGCGTGTATGAAAAGAAGCACCCATGTATTAAAGGCGATTCTCTTGTCTCGGCGTCGTAGAAGGTGTCAGTGGATATGCATACAGATGTATGTAGTATGGCCATAGCATTGAGCAGGTATACGTCAGCTCTCCTATTCCGCCTAACAAAAAACCCACTCATAACTAGTTATATGCACGTACATAGGAGATATTCGGTCCCGAACACATGGACGAATGTTTCTGGCTTGGCGTCCGCAAGTACTGACTGAGTGACGGTTGACAGGACGCCTGGACCAACTTTAGACATGTTAGTTGACCTCATCAAGAAGGCGAATTAAATATCCGAGTATAGATATCGTATAGTTCTGATAAGATTCACGTAAGCACCCATGTGGTAACAGTAGAGATTTCCATGTTGAACAGGAACGGACCGCTATATACACATGACATAGTGACGGACTGGGAGGCATCAACATACCACTGCGCCAAGAAGAAGTGGAATCTTTGGACATGTTATAGGGGAATGTTCTATCATGATCTATATAGGGTGTAATTCTTATATAGCGAGAAGCGAACACTTAGTGAGTAGCCAGCAGACAGGGCAGAGGCTGACACATAGCTTTACTAGTAGCGTGTACATAGGTCATCGAGAGAACTTCGGGTATCTCATACCCTTGCGTAACTATAGACATACGATGGAAGTAGATACATGTGCACTTACACATACGTATGCGCATTCGGTTTCTAAGCCTCGATGATCCTCTAGCTCGTAGCCTAATCAACATGTATATATAATGGGTGCCTACTTGCGGCTCTTCGGAGGGATCGATGGAACCACGCGGGAGTGTCACTTTGAACCAAAAGTAACCGTGCAAAAGTAGTAATCGTATCACACCGAACCTGGGTATCATTGTCAGCCTAATTGACAAAGTGGAACGATCTATCTCATGTCGAAAGGTGAAACATCAGTGTCACACAAGTGACAGAGGGGTTAGACGGAGTATATATAATGTGAGGTTACCAACGTACCATGGACGGGTAAGATCTTCAAAAGTATATGGACGAAATTAACAATACTACGGATCATGCAGGTGTTGTCCGACAGTACGGCTAAGGCTTCACTAACATCACCCGATATGGTAGCCTATTATCAACCTCCTTTCACCGAAACGGCTACCACGAAGATGGCATACCGAAGCATTACCACGCTTACTGCAACACAGACACAACAGACATGCGACTCTCTTCAGCGACAGAACACAGAAACCTTGAGCTGACGTTCAACACCGAGGACACATAGCTGAGACATAGCAAACAGATCCTAGTGCCAATTCTAGTAATGTATACATGTACAAGGCCATGCAAGGCAACTACCTAACTACTTTTTCTGACACATAATAGATGGTCTAGACCGCTAACCTTATGTTACACAGTAATCTACAGATCACGAAGTACGAAACTCAAGGGTATGTATATCCGAGACATACAATGAGAGCTACGAGTTGTGTCCAGTCGGGTTGTTGGATGTAATCGCAGAGGCAGTAGCAGTTGTGCGATCTCGAGGCTGTATAGCTGTGTCTTGGCATTCAGCCTCGACTTTTGGGTGAAAAGGACCCGATGTCAGCTGTGTGTCGAAGCCTCATGATTATGTGACTATTTGAATAATGCGCAGAACTGCATAACTGTGCCTTGTCTAGCCGGATTCCTGTAAGACTGCATAATCATGGTTTGATCTGGGGTGTCACTCATGGCGACCTGGAGACTCGGTTGTCTCGGTGACCTCTTATTGTTATTTTGCGACCACTTTGTACCCGAGCAGGTGTGCCATCCCTTCCGTCCTTTTATGTGGCGTCGGTTGTGGCTTCCGTGGTTCTCTGCCGCATGTAATCCGACGTTCCGATCCGATAGGGTGACATCTTGGTGATTCTATGCATAAACGTCTTCACGGGAAGGCTCCCTGTTTGGAGGCGCGGAGATACGGATATAACAACGTTGCATACAAACTCCCCGAGCCGCCGTCCTGTGGTGTGAGTGGACCACAATAACACATGATTCCAACAGCGTCCTTGCTGAACGGGCGGTGAAATATACCCCCGGCCCGAATATGTGTGCTTGAGACACGGAACCGAATGTGGAATGCATTGAGTCAAGAAGAAACATAGCTGCACCTCGGAAATGAGTGATGCATATCTCCATGTAGGGATGTACATACACACACACATGCATACACATTTCAGCCTCAAGGGAAATCGCGACTTTGAGGGACATAGCTGAGGCTCCAAGCGGAATTACCCTTTGAAGAGCANAACGGGCGGTGAAATATACCCCCGGCCCGAATATGTATGCTTGAGACACGGAACCGAATGTGGAATGCACTGAGTCAAGAAGAAACATAGCTGCACCTCGGAAAGGAGTGATGCATATCTCCATGTAGGGATGTACATACACACACACATGCATACACATTTCAGCCTCAAGGGAAATCGCGACTTTGAGGGACATAGCTGAGGCTCCAAGCGGAATTACCCTTTGAAGAGCACGAAGAATGTGGTGTCAACCACCACAGTGCCGTATTTTTGAGACAGCGGTTGCTAGGTTCTGTTAGTATATGCAAAGGTATTTGGTTTGGTTTGAGGGGTTACACTCGATTAACATGTCCGTATTGAGTGAAATCATGTTCTGGTTAAGAGTGACACTCCCGTATAGTTCCATTGATTACAAAGTACATACATACCCCAGATTGTGGTTACTTTTGCACTTGTATATGAAGATTCCAAAAAGCCCATTCTCGCTAAGTAAAGCTGTAGGGCAGGCGGGACGAATTTCACTAACGTACTGATCAGTAATCACTCGTCATCTGGGGAAAACGCGAGTCATGAGCCGACAAGGACGNGGTTAAGAGTGACACTCCCGTATAGTTCCATTGATCACAACAAAGTACATATGTACATACCCCAGATTGTGGTTACTTTTGCACTTGCATGTGAAGATTCCAAAAAGCCCATTCTCGCTAAGTAAAGCTGTAGGGCAGGCGGGACGAATTTCACTAACGTACTGATCAGTAATCACTCGTCATCTGGGGAAAACGCGAGTCATGAGCCGACAAGGACGTGGGATGGATCAGCCCTGGGTGAATCTCTTACAACCACGAACCCCGCTTCGTCATGCAAACATGGAAATAAAGTTACTAGATAGCTCCATAAAGCATGTATTGTACATACATGGACGCATGCTAAAGCAACAGAATTATCAGCTATCAAATGCGCAGGGGAACTTCGGATGTTTGACAATAGTTAACAAGCGAAACTCTAAGCCAAAGAACTAAATCGTGGGTTTGGTGGCATCTCGTTGCACAGCAGATGAGGCGAACTTTTTCCGTGTTTGTGCCGATGTGGCGGCGCGATTCCTTGTCATGAGGCTGTTTTTTACGGAAAGTTNTAGCTCCATAAAGCATGTATTGTACATACATGGACACATGCTAAAGCTACAGAATTATCAGCTATCAAATGCGCAGGGGAACTTCGGATGTTTGACAATAGCTAACAAGCGAAACACCAAGCCAAAGAACTAAATCGTGGGTTTGGTGGCATCTCGTTGCACAGCAGATGAGGCGAACTTTTTCCGTGTTTGTGCCGATGTGGCGGCGCGATTCCTTGTCATGAGGCTGTTTTTTACGGAAAGTTGGCCGAAGTGGCTGGATCCATGGTATCCTTTTCAAGATGGCGGGGCTTCAGTAATAGCGAGACTTGAGCAGTAGCCGAGCTTTGGTAGTAGCGGAGTTTATGGAACCTGCAAAACGAGATATAGCCGTTGGCACAGATGTTGATGGTTATCTTATCTGGATAACCTGGTTACGGAGGATGAGCAGAATCGTTGGACGGCAAGCTCCTGACAACTCCCAGTTGCCACAAGTGAAGCGGGGGGCACGGCAGAAAAAGGGAGCTTCATGACTCGGTTCGCACGAATCTTGGAATGGAAAGATTTCCTTAGACAAGAGGAATGATCAATTGACAAAAGTAAAACAGCAAGGCTTGATGGAACAGATGACGGTAGGAGCATATGCAGATGATGCGCATTAGAGCGTGGACTGTTCTAGATTGGGCCGATNTTTATGGAACCTGCAAAACGAGATATAGCCGTTGGCACAGATGTTGATGGTTATCTTATCTGAATAACCTGGTTACGGAGGATGAACAGAATCGTTGGACGGCAAGCTCCTGATAACTCCCAGTTGCCACAAGTGAAGCGGGGGGCACGGCAGAAAAAGGGAGCTTCATGACTTGGTTCGCACGAATCTTGGAATGGAAAGATTTCCTTAGACAAGAGGAATGATCAATTGACAAAAGTAAAACAGCAAGGCTTGATGGAACAGATGACGGTAGGAGCATATGCAGATGATGCGCATTAGAGCGTGGACTGTTCTAGATTGGGCCGATGATCATGATCAAGGGTAGCATTTGTTACGGTGGCAAGCCCCCCCGGTTGCAAAATGGTAGGTTGGTAGCTACATACAAATTATCCGGCCGGTACAACTCTGTCAACCTGACGTGCGGTGTCGTGCATAATTCGTCACCAATGGCACATTCCAGGGGTTTTTTTCACGGGGATATCTAGACTTGAGTAGAATTTACTGGCATCTCCCCCCGTTATTGATGTTAACTCGGCCGGTGAAGAGACTTATGCATGGGTCATTGTTGCAATTATGATGATGAAAAAAGTGGACATGTGAACATAAGGCTAAAGTCTGTAACATTTGGCATCTTGAATCAAAGCGTTGGGCTATCAGGCGTGAAGTGTAAAACAGGGATAGAGTAGCAACCAAGTTGACAAAGCCGCTTGGGAAAGTTGTGGTCCGAAGGATAGGTTGAGATTGGCCGATTGGCGACGGACGAACCATCAAGCAAAGATATTTCTACATTTGGACACATGGAAATAAGAAACCGTCACATTGGATGTGATATCTTTCAGCGCCGGTGTTTTTGTGAGACTTGATTTTGGACGGTTCTGGTTAGCGTTCTACGGGAAGTGTTGGAGCCGTTTCGCTTAGTCCAGGGCGCAAAAAACAGGCCGATCGGGGGAGTAATAGGGTCCGATTGTGGTGGTGACATTGGGAACTCCGCAAGAGCCACATATGTACATACATACATACATACATACATATATAAGTTTATCGTTGATATTGATCGTTCGATGTCTTGAATCTAGGTACGTAGGATGAGCTTTTGTCTGGATATATATGTATGTATGCCATGTAAATGGGGAATAATCTCTACCCATCAAATGGGGTCGGTGCTCATGTAACAGCGGGACGATTGTGGAGAAGGTGGTCAAAGGGTCCCGTCAGATGGTTGATAGATGCACGAGACAACATTTACAATTTTGGTTATTGTTTTGTACATATGTAGATGTTGGACTGAATGACTCTATACATGGTTGATATGTATCTACAAGTTTATCTTACTCAGTGTTGTTGAACAAGCCATGCGCATAGACTGTAGTCCGACATTCGCACACTTTCTCATGCCTTTTCTTGCCTTTCTTACACAACCTGTATACATGTGCATGTACATACATACAATTCTGCAGCCTACACCGAGTTTGCATCTAACAACTAGCAAATTGGTCCTTTGTTCTAGACTGGGCCCGTGGCACGACACTCGCTGTTTTAGGCTGGCGGGGTTCTAAGCGACGGTAGCGGTCTAGCCAAGAAACCAGGCTGTGAGAAGAGACAAGATCTTTTGTGGTGATTCGTTGTCCATAGTTTTTTGCGTTTTTGTTTCTCTTTTCTTTTCGCTAGTCTGACACTTATGAGGCCAGCGGGCAAAGGTGTGACTCGCATGGTGCCTGGTTGAAGAATACTATGGCTCAAGGGGTATTCCGTCTTTGGCTCTGATTCGCCACCCAACAGTAGGCCTCAGGGAGAACAACGGGATTGGTAGACAAAGACTTGGGAAACATGAACAGAATGCAAATATTAGCCATTATGGAATCCCATTGGTACACAGGTATTCGCACGCCGTGAATCTTCGGGAGAAGAGAGAACTCGGACGTGTCAAATCGGTGTAAAGTTGCACAGTCGGCATCTGATTCGGCATCATTTTTCACGTTGAGAAAACAAAGGCAACCAAGTCATAACGAGGACGTTGTAGAAGATTCTCCATCTCAGACTTTTTGTTGGCCTTCTTTTCTCTGTCAGCACCGGGTTTCCTCTACAGAGGTAGTCGTTGGATATGACGGGTTTGCGCTATACTGCGTTTTTCCACTTGGCTGCATTGTTGTCTCTAGCTCCGCTCTGACTCGGGGTCGGGACCCGGGTCTTTTTTCATGCAATACCCAATGTTGTCTCTTCAGTCCGATTCTGGACGATCACGGGACTTTCCAGTGATTACTAGTGTGATAAACTTTTTATCGGGGTTCGTAGCTTTGGAGCTGATATTTATATTTGTATATCCCTTGAGAAGTAGAAGAATCCATGCGACCAATCATTATGTGCTGGTTTCTCTTACCGTGTTTGGATCCAAATACAATGATGTTTGGAATCATGGAGATCTTGTTTCCTCACGCCATGTTCAGGTAAATCCAAAAATATACAGGCTTGTATAAACCCCGCACGCATGCTACGCCAATTGAACCAACCACCCAATTACTACACAACCATAAACGCATTTGCGAAGGATAGTAAATCTTTCAACAGTACGGATATTCTGATCAATCATAACCCTTGTAAGCTTTAACCCCACGATTTCCAAAGATCTAGCATGTTTGAGTTTAACTTTTCCGCGCATCTAAACTAGTCAAGCCCAATGAGAAAGATTCTAACAACGTGCTGGGTATCCATCTTTTTCCAACAAGAAAGTCAAGTATGGACGACAAGTAGAAAACTCGCTTAACTGTAACCTACCAAAAACCGAATGCCTCTAGTTTTATGTCTCGGATTAAAAAATTAGCGGCAGACACTACGGCTTCTGGATGAGGGGTCATAGTTTTAGCGGGGTATTTGCGTGACTTGTGGTAGCGATGGATTCAATTGTGCGTGCAATAGCAGCTGTAACGACGAGTTGCGAGATTTCTATAGTCAGGGGGCGATTTAGGCCATCGCGATAGAGAAAGACATATCAGAAATAGGAATTAGACTCGGATATACTGTGACTTTTCGTTGGTCTGCAGTACATGCGTAGTATTGAACTTGGTAACGAGTCAATATGAGCGAGGCGACATTGAAAATTGGTCAGCAAATATGATGATGGGCTCCATGTGATTCTGAGCATATAATCCAAGCTAGCTTGATTTGTAAATATCGTATGGATATGTATAGCACATAGTTAAGCTTGTAATTCCCGTATTTCCAATCTTTGGTGTCTCTTTTTATGATACCTAGTCAACTGTCTAATCCCTTCAAAACCTCGTATATATGATAGACTTGACCACTCAGATTCACAAATGACATGAGGATCTAAATGTCATGTCCGTGACAGCAACCAAGTTTAAGGTACATACAGTGAATAAAACATCTATACAAGACATGCCAAGTCAACAACTGTAAATATGGTTCCGATCCCTTGTAATTCCAGACTAAACATAAGCAACGTTGCCACCGTTGTTTCTCACACGCAAGCTCTATTACGGGCCTCCCTAGTTCAAAATCTAGTTCAACCTTCAATTCAGCCCTTGTGGACAAGACCTAGGCCGTCCCAAAAGTTTGAACAGGATGGTCCTTGCTTAGTGTTCTGGAACAGACCGACTTATAGAGAGTACAAGCGGGTCTAGACCAGCCCAAGTAGAAAGTGCGCGGAAAAAAAAAACAGACTTTGATCAGGAAAGAAGAAAGTAAAAAAGAAAAAAAAAAAAAATACAATCAAATCACGGAGAATTGAATCCGACGGGATACTTGAGAATTCCCCAGAACTTACCATTAACCAACCAAAGAACAAAACGAAAAAGAAAACTCGCCTGGGAATTCCCCTTGTAGAAAGGTTAGAGAGCATACAGAAGCGTCGTGCATAGTGAAACGCAGACATTGAACTTGTTGTCGATTAAACGATTCTAGCCCCAAAGTCCAGACTATTTCTATTCCGCGTGGCACTTTCTACTTACTCATGGCCCTTATGTTTTGTTGCCAAAAACCTTCTTCCCCAGAGACAGTGACTGGCGTGTCGTTATCCTCTTATAGTCACTCCTTCCTTACCTTGTAAACCAACCACCTGGACTCTTCAAAAACTACGTCTGTCCACTGGTCTTTGTCTTGAGTTTCTGACCTTTTTTTTTCAACTACAACATAAACTATACTACCTTATACGCCCCTTGACGTTCCTTACTTCTCGGGCGGGTCTTTGCTCTGTTTAATACACTACCACAAATAGTAATTTGTATGTATCTTTGGTCTCTTGCATCTCGCCCTGCAAAACCAAATCCACTACTGCGTCAAGGATTACTTTCTCTTTCTCTTCTCGTATATACATACGTATGTACATACCTGCACACTTTCTATTCTCCTTCTTCTTTTTTTTTTCTTAACCATATATTCCCACAAATCTCCAGAAAACCGGGAATCTACTCTCCTTTGATTTTCGTTCCTTCTTGTGAAAACCAAAGCCACGTTCCTTTCCTTTCCGCCACACTTTGTTTGCTTCATTTTCTTTTCATATCACGGCTTTCCAAGATACCTTAATATCTGTATATAACCTCACACAAACATCAGGCTATTCGACACCCCTCTCTCGATCATTATATGTACCATTACACGCTACACCCCGCACACCCCCAATATCCACTTTTGATCTCGTTTTCGATTTCCCTTGAATACATAGCTTATCCCCTCGGCCTCAGACTTCGCACCACATAAGAAAACCGGTTCCGGTTTCGTGGTCTTTCTTCGATTCACCGACTATTCTGTTATTACTTGCTTCGCCACTATTTCGTTTCTTCCGTTGTATTTAATAACATTATCATTCGTCTTCGCCACTTCATTGTTCATTCGACCTATTATTCACCATATCGAAATATCACTGTCCTTCATCAACGTCCGATCTATACTTCGCCTTTCATTCATAGTCTTTCGTCGGCTTTTGGCAACTTAAAACGCCACCACACAACAAAGTTATATTACGACCCTATCAGATCGACAATGTACATTAGACTCTCCGACTCCACTCCTCTACGGAGAGATAACATCGCCGCTTCTCAATTCACTAAGCCCAGTCTCAAAGTTCTTTGCCTTGGTGATAGTCTATCAGCAGGCACTTGTCTTTATGGTCAAGAACAACATCCATACACAGGCAATGTCTATTTGATGCTTAGTGACGGTCTTCCTCGTTTCGATATCTATGTCGACACCGATGCTATCGACGATGATTGCGTGCATGGTGGCAAATTCGCCAACCGTTTGGCACACAGATGTAAGTTGAATCACTGCCATAGTCTGGGCGTTTTTTCGGCTTTACCTTGGTTTGCCCTGTCGTGTTTTGTTCCATTGTTCAACCGTCCAATAAAAACAAATCATGGTGTCAAAATCTTATCAGGTTCCTAAGCATCCCCTTTATCGAACCTGATCATGTCGCCCAAATCTTCCATTCGTAACTGGCCGTTTTGAATACATTCTTCTGGTTCATTGCCAGAGGCAGCCAATAACATCACCCCAGCAGCCCAAGGTTAGAGCTCAAGGTTAAAGCTTTTGGTCGAGCTTTGGCCAACGGGAATCTTGCGGGAAACCACCTGTTCCGCTTTGGGATGTCAGAAGTCTGAGTTCCGTACTATAGAACTGTGGATCGTCATATACCCTCCGTGCGTGTTGGTAGTTACATTGATTTGCCACCCACAAGAACCCGCCCGCGCCGCTGTCGAACCGCAAGCATAACATATCAGTTGACTAACACTACTTTTGTAATAGGTAGAGAAGAAAAGTACGATTGGGCAATTATTCTTGGAGGAACAAAGTAAGTAGTATTGTCCGTCATACGATAATACATGTCACATTTGTTAACAACTTTGTCTTTTTAGTGACTTATTGCAAGGACAGACACCTCAAGCTATTTTTCAATCTTTAAAAAATCTATGGGACTTTGCCAGGTCAAAGGGCCTTCAGGTCATGGCTCTTACTATTCCTGATTGCGCTCAAATGGATATTGAAATGGACCAAGCTCGTTTGGAGCTCAACCTTATGATTATGCAGTACACCGAGACCAAATTGTAAGTTTAACATATGTGCCTCCAACTTGATATCACAAACTAACATCATAACAATCAGTCATCCTTTTGACATTGCATCTAAAATTCCCTACCATTCTCTCAGCCCAGAATTTCGCACACATTATTGGAGTGATGGGATCCATCTCACTGAAGATGGTTACGACTGGATGGGTGGATTCATTGCTCAGGAACTTATCGGTCTTGTTCGTGGTCACTCCATCTCTACCACCGACTTCCGCCAAGAAGATGTTGTCAACAAATCACCTCCCCGCATTGCAAGAATAGCCCTACCAACAGTATCAGTAGTAGCTTCAAACGACATCAACACACGCAACCCCTACGAAGTACCGGTCGTGGCATCTTTCTTCTCCAATCCGTACGGCACTCAGGACACAAGCCCTTTTGCCTCTAAATTCCCGCAGCCCGCCCTTCCGCTCACACCAGAATCCACCATCTCAAATGACTCGCCCATTCTCAACCGTCGCGCCAGTCGGGCATCCGAAACTGGCCTCAGCTCTTCCGAAGGCACCAGCCGTGGCTCTGGTAGTCCCGTCTATTCCCTTGCTACCACCGCAGCCACCACCTCAGTACCACTCACTCCACCAACACCCGGTTGTAGCTCTTTCGCCCCGCGCTTTACACACAGCAACAAATCGTCACCCGAGCGTGAAAACCACCGAAGATCTTTCGGAAGCCCACGCCCCAGAAACGATACCCTCAAGTCGCAGAGTTCAAGTGGTAGATCCCCAGTCGGTCTTCGTAGGGCCGAGCGTCAAAAACATCGCAATGCTCGGCGCTCTCGGGACATGTCTTGTCAATCAGACGAATTCTATAAACATAAAAGTGCTAGTCCAGTTTTGTCGGAATATGTTGTAGGTACTCAAAAGGATCTGCCGTAAACTTCCGGCGATTCTATTTCTTTGCGTTCTTTCCTTGGTCTCTCCTTTTTTTTTTTTTATCTTTTTGGCGTTTTTGATCGCTAGATTAAGTCGTTTTGACGACTTCATTTGTTTTGCTCTTTCATTTGGTTTCATCTCCGGTTCTTGGGTGTTAAGAACCGGTGTATATACCTACATTTTGTTTTCCTGTTGGTTGCATCTGTCTCGGTCATCTGGAGTTGGGATTGGGATACATGGCGTCTTTCATTTTTGCTTTTTTGGGTTTGCCTTTTGGATACTTTGATAGTCTTACCATGGGACGTTTTGATGGTCATGCTTTGTTATGTGAAATGATTCATAAATACACAAGTGTATCTTGTTAAAAATAGTTCTTGTCATTATTTCGTTACGTGCTCTGTAGTTGCTAAGTATACCCTACCCCATGATATGATTGCGTCATGATATGTTCCCCAATTAAGCTGTCGCCCGGTTCACCATCTTTTCATACCCGTTAATCATGTCACCCAACTTAGTGATATGACTATCCCACTCTTTAATCAACACCGCACTCTGTATACTCGCGCGACCACGTTCCTCATTCGTATCCTCAAACGAGTTATGTTTCCCCTTGACAATCTCCCCCTTCTCAAAGAAAACCCGTCCATCAACCCCATCAACATTCGCCAAGATACGTTCCTGGCGAATCATCCCAATCACGGTACTCTCCACCTCCTCATCCGTCACCTTGAGCTTCCGAGCCAACGAGGTACACGTGGTATTCTTGAAGACCTTGCTAAGCGCAATAATGTTATGTTCTAAGAAGGCTGTATGGATGGCTTCCTCGGTGATTCGCTCGCGGTCTTCAGAGGGGAGACTCCCAGCGAAGGAAATTCGTTCGTCTTCGGATACCCATTTGTGTCGCATCATTTGTTGGAAGAGAGGAAATTCTATGACCTCGGTTGTACGCCTTTGTTGTCTAAGTTGCTGCATGATCTTGTCTTTTTCCGGCCCCGCGGGCGTCAGGATGGCGCATCGGAGGGCGGCGGAGGTGTATGCGATTGTTTTATCATCGGTGAGAGGAACACAGCCGAGAGCCTTGTTATACAGAGTTGCGGCCTCGAGGAAACGCCCTTTATAGTCGAGAATTCGGGCATTACAGAGGGCCCAGTAATCTTTGAGTTGTCGGTCATAGACACCGTGGAGGACATAGCGAAGCTTAAGGAGCCAGGGTTCAGCTTTCGCGGGGTTACCTGATTCCAAGTGGCCTGAGATAATACCAAGGTATACCTCCGCTTCCTCCGTATGCGAGAATTGGTGAGCGGGGCTTTCCACGATTACCCTTTCAAGAAGAGCCGTCATGTCGTTCCATAGCCCGTTTTTCCGGTAGAAGGCAGCCATGTTCACGGCAAGTTGTCTAGCGGCTATCAAAACGGCGGCATAGTTCCGGTCAGCGGCGAACGAGACGTCAAATGCCTTTTGGAGGAGGGGCGTGTAGATATTGAAGTTGCCGGCAATCTTGATAATGTGGTTGGCGACCAGTGCGTATTTCTCGGGTGCGGCGGGATGGCCCTCTTGTAGGTCGGATTGAAGCTTGTCTAAGATGAAGGTGTAATTTTCTAAGCGAGTCTCGGGGGTGGCTTCTTTCCTCAGGTGCATGGCTGGGATTTCGGCGACCATTTCTTCGAACTTGGCCACGTCGGTTGCAAGATTGCCATTGCCGAAGAAGGATACCACCGTGTTGACTATTTCAGTTGTCGTCATTTTTTTCCGCCGTTACAATGCAATTGGTATAAAAAGATTGGAATGATTGTGAGATATTCGCTCCGGGCGATGAATTATTGTTTGTCGTGATGGGTGTCAACGTTTATAGATGATCTGGGCCGTCAGCTTCCAGAGCAACCATAATGCGATCCTTATCGATAAACAGTGGGGTTTGCCTATGACGTTGAACTTGTGTAACCCTTCTGTTCGAATATAGGGTTGTATGGACGTGAACTATCAGTATATTAACAGAGAGAAACGGATATATTATACACAAGATATTGATTTATATCTTACTATCGTGAAAACACGACCTAATGGTTGAAACTAGAGACCTTACCAGGTTCCCAGTTTTGGATGCTATCCCTTATGTTGACCCAATACCTTAACCGTACCGACTCTTGCAGCGCAAGTTCGACATTGTCCTCATGAAATGCCGTTTCCAGGACATCTTCACTTGCTCTGATCCGCTGCTCATTCTCTTCATTAACCTCTTTCAAGTCCTCTTCAGTTTGTGCATCTTGAATAATCTCATGCACCTCCATAACCGTCATTAACAACATCGGGTCGTCCACCCGTGCTCTCTCGTCTTCTGCCGGGTTAATACCCCTCAAACCCAACAGATACTGAGCCCGTAACAACGGGTTACTCAGCGTCTTGAAGGCCTCGTTGATTAACGCAGACATCCCCTGTGCCTTCATCTTGTCCTTTGCGGGGTGTAAATCAGGGTGGGCCTGGGCCTGTAGTCGTAAGAATTCTCGCCGAAGTGCCTTGACATCGATCGGGAAGTGGCCCTTGGGTGGTGGACCTTGGGGTAGAGTCTCGGGGAATATATCGTAGTGAGTGATGGTGGCCGGGGGGATCTCGGCCTCGGAAGTTGTGAGACGAGTCGCTGATGTGAAGAGATGACGCTGCGATGATACGTTCCGGGTGTGTAATGAAATAAATGGCTGCACACATTGGTGTACTACCGGTGATTGGAGAGTTACCGGTGCAATAAAATCGGCAGCTAACGACCGGGCGCATATCCGAGTGACTTGTCGTCGGCCGGGATTAATAAGATGCTGCATTCTGTGTGAGACTCTGTAATCTACTGCGATGAAAGTAGTCCGTGATGGGCAATTGAATCCTCCTCAAATGAGTGGTGTGAAAATTGGGTGATGCTGAATGAAAATAGATATAGAAATTATGAGTGCCCGCAACTTCGGGATTGAGGTCGATGAAATAGCTTTGAGCTGCATGAACTTAAGCCCGAAATAGAGCTCTCTACGGCAGAATCTGGGCGGTGAGTCGGTTTACTTAGTAATCGTCATCGGACAGGGTTATACCCTACCAAACTCGGGATTTATAACTGTGTAAGTTGGGTTTGTTCAAGTGGTAACTGTTGAATATATCAGCACATCTATGTGCCCAAGACTATTACATTGAAGTTTATTCGCAGGTTACAAGGACATCGTAATCATCTGGTGTAATGTGATGAAAGTTGGAATATCATGAATACATCATAGAACCCTAGTATTAATCCGCATATAATGAGTATGAAGTCTTTCTCAACAAGAACTCAACAAGTCCAACTTGTACCGTACTTTATTACTTGGTCGGATACTGAGTGTGGCAAGAGTCAAGTAATAGAGACTATTATCTGATTCCAAGGTGATACAAAGTGTCATAAAGGGACATTTCTCAGCCCCCAAGAACTCAAGACATCACCACCTGTCAGGGCCACGGCAAACTACCAGACCCAAGACTTGGCATCAAATAGACGAGGTAGATCACGGCTACATCCGTAAGTCCAAAGAACAGGCATAAAAACCACACCCAATGTAACCGCCCGCCCCAGCCAAGTCATTCTTACCCCGCACCATGTCATCACAACTACATTTCTGACGCCCAGTCGGAACAAGTCTACCCCGCCGGACTTGCAGCGAGTCCGCTCCCGGCCCCGTTTCCGTCTCAACCAGATGTATACAAAGGTTGTCAGCGGGGCGGATCCCACGTTTCCGGGAATGTCACCCTTGCTATTTAACCAGATGGGCGGTTCGTTGCATTGTCTGTATGTACCTCGGGATGGTTCCGCTTGGCGGGTAGGTCGTGACAGACGGATATCTAGATCTGGGGTTGTGGGGGGGTGTGAGGGAGTTTTTGGGATCTTAGATGGTACCTGACTATGCGATGACATATGCAGATTGCCGGTGTGAATAAGCTTATTTCGACGTCAGTGGTTTGGGTGAGTTTCATATAACTATGGTTTAAGGTTGTGATACTATAAGAAGGTTATTTCCGAAGTCAGTATAATTCTTGAGGTTCTCATGTAAGTGAAAGCCTCATTTTGAAGTATTACAGTATTCGAAACATCTTTGGTAGGTCTATTGTTGGAGATACGATTCCAAGATGCTGTAGTTCCAAAGTCACGATGTCTTGGTTGTTGGTGTTGAGTTCCCGTCCAGGTTCCACAGAAATACCAAGGAATCGGCCCCACTGGATTTGACCATCATGGATAACCCCTACTAGGAGATTCTATAGCGGCATCAACCCCTTTGCGATTCTCAATTCAACAACCAAACAAGATACCAAATAACCAGACTCACCAAATGAGCAGACTTCGCATCTCGCATTTCTCTCCGAAAGCCAAGCCCATATATTGCCAACCCGACTCCCATCGCAAGACCAACAATGACCCAAAGCGAACATGAGAAGCTATGGACCTCCAAAACCAAAGAAGCTGTAAACTCGCCCATGCTCCCCAACTCAATCATTTGGTCCGTGCCTTTCGGGCGTCTGTGGCCACAAGGTGAATTAAGCCAGCCCGGCAAAAAGAAAAAAAAGGAAGCGCCAAAACCCTGGTCAGAAAATCGAGCCAAGACGGATGGAAAGCGAAGAATGTTGGGGCGGAGGATTCAGAGCTGGGAGTAGGGAAGTTGGGGACTGTTTTGTTGAGGAACACAAGAAAATCCTTTTGGTCAATTTGATATTGAATGGGCTCTTGACGTGGAATATGTGTTGGTGTCGTTAAGTAAGGGATGAGTAACTGGAAGAGAGGTACGATTTTGACAGACACTGCCACAAAGTTTATTTCCAAATGATTGGTTTGTTACGGATGATTATGCATATGCGTGTTTGTTTATAGATTGATGTACTACATTTACATATGTGCGTATATGTATCTAAGTCACTAACAAACAAACTGCACACGTTTAAGAACATCCTGAAGCCTTTGAAGCTATACACATGCGGAGCACAGACGACAATATATCTAGGGGGTACATCTACATACACATCTTCCAAGGGCGTGAGGAACAAACGAACAAACTAAAACAAAACCAAATACCCACGTATGTGGGCTCACGTTGACCAGCCAGGGAAATTGGCCCCAAGGAATTCAATTCGCCTTGTCACGAAGTAGTGGATCTGCCATATTTGTTTGTCGAGTATCATGAGAGGAATCGTGATGGGCCATATCAAAGGCTTGACCGCTTCTTGAGCGCGGATCGTGATGGCGAGAAGTGTGACTGAGTGGAGTTTTGCTGACGAGACATGGCTTATACATACAATAGAAGGAACGGGGTGTCGGCTGTGGAGTATCGGGGTCCGGAGGGTAGAGTAGACTCCGATAGATAGTGCAGATTTAGGAGGTTGGTGTTGTATGTCGATCTTTGTACCTTCTTTGGAGGTACCAAGTGTGCGTACAACTCAGCCGGCCCTCGCGGTTAAATCACATCAAGTAGGCTCTCGTTAACTCCATTTTGTGACATGTAGTGTGATTGATACAACCTCAAGTTGGAAATATATGCATATACCCCAGAAAATACCTCGGATAGCTGCATAGCAAAGTTCTCACCACATTCTTCGTAACTTTGTTGTCAGCAACATATCAGTNGATAGTGCAGATTTAGGAGGTTGGTGTTGTATGTCGATCTTTGTACGTTCTTTGGAGGTACCAAATGTGCGTACAACTCAGCCGGCCCTCGCGGTTAAATCACATCAAAGTAGGCTCTCGTTAACTCCATTTTGTGACATGTAGTGTGATTGATACAACCTCAAGTTGGAAATATATGCATATACCCCAGAAAATACCTCGGATAGCTGCATAGCAAAGTTCTCACCACATTCTTCGTAACTTTGTTGTCAGCAACATATCAGTTCATAGTCATATTGTCGGCCCTTCTTCCAAGGTTACCTATTTTGCAACCGAGCCAAGGTCGTGCGTTTCTTGACAAATCGTTGAGGCGGGGTACGCATCATTTCACCAGATGCAGAAACCACAGACTTCCGCAAGAAGCCGATTATGAAAGCGCCTCAAAAGTCCAGACGAGTCTTGACTGGAAACTATCATCTTGGCGACTCTATTCAGTTTTCATCTATTACAGATGTACATCTAGCCAGCTTGTCGTTTGGTCACGGTCTTGCCACTATTTACTAAAACTAAGTCAGGATGACATAAGTTTGGAGAAAAAACACCAAAGAAAAAAAAACACCTTTTGGCAGGCCGAACTAAAAAATCTTGGAGTGGCGTTTCCTTTTCTGGAATTATCAAGCGGNATCATTTCACCAGATGCAGAAACCACAGACTTCCGCAAGAAGCCGATTATGAAAACGCCTCGAAAGTCCAGGCAAGTCTTGACTGGAAACTATCATCTTGGCGACTCTATTCAGTTTTCATCTATTACATATAGACATCTAGCCAGCCTGTCGTTGGGTCACGGTCTTGCCACTATTTACTAAAACTAAGTCAGGATGACATAAGTTTGGAGAAAAAACACCAAAGAAAAAAAAACACCTTTTGGCAGGCCGAACTAAAAAATCTTGGAGTGGCGTTTCCTTTTCTGGAATTATCAAGCGGTTGTGCTCTCTGATTGGTCAATTAGCTCTCCAATTTGTAAGTTGATGGGGCCTTGGCAATTGCTTTTAGGGACGTATTCGAGGTGGAGATGAGTGACTGCATATGTATGTATAAACTTCAAGTTTTGAGTTATCGTCGTATTTGAAGTCTAACCGGCGGTAGAGGATTTGATGACGACATGATCTTTTTGATTGTTCATGACTGTGTGTATTGTGGCGGAGACTTAAAGACCGATTTTGTATAGCGTCGGCTTATCGGAGGGCAATTGAAACACAATCCAATCGGCCGTCTTAGTTGAAAGTTATCTGCCAAAATGACCAGCTCTTGGGATAGATTGTAGTTATATCCCACATGTGGCGAGCATTATAGCTATGTATATACAGTGTCTACTTTATTGGAGATGGACCTACAAAAAGTCCTCACTAGCCATCCGTGACATCCGCATAACTACCTCCGTGATTATATGTTATAGCTCCGAAAGCTCACGAGGGCCGAGGTTTCGTATGTACATTGACAGAGACAACTTGGAATGAAATGCCGACTCAAAGCTCGAATACATTGCCAAACAGGCACATCCAACGTGATATCCTTTTCTCTCGCCGGGAAGAGTCTATTCTCCATACCCAGTCAAGGCGTGTAGGATTCATACATACCCCCCAAGTCTAGGGGCGTGTGCATAGAAATATAACAAACGAAAATCCCCAAAGTCAAGGCCCGCTACTCACTACTTGCGTGCCTTCTTTCCAAATTAGATGAAGACGGCGTCTGCTCTAAATTGGTCATGGTCATTGGCTTTTTTTTTTGCGGAACCTTGGAGCACTTGGATGACGAGTCTCATCCTCCACTTGCCTCCCCCCCTAATGACATGAAGCGTGGCTAGCTATATAACCGGCCGATGTCCCCTCTGCTTCGGATAGTCTTCCGTGTTTCCTGTTCATCTGCTTTCGCTTGTTTCACTAGACATCCTTAACTTTTCTTTGTCTTTTCGCAAATCATATCCAAAATGTCTTTTAACAAGGAAGAAAACGTCGATGAGGTCTCCCAGACGGAGTCTCCCGTTGTTACCAAGAAGCGCTTCGGTGCCCGCCACTGCGCGCGCTTCTGGTGGTTGTATGCTATTGCAGCCGTTTTGGTTATCGTCCTCGTTCCAGTCATCACCATTTGTGTTATTATTCCCAATGTTATGCAAGACCGCATGAATGATTCCAAGCTTGACATCTACAGCATTAAGATGACCAACACTTCTGGTGACGCCTTCACTCTTACCGTTGAGTCGTCTATTCGCACTCCCGGTTCCATCCACGCCAACGTTAAGGCTTTCGTTGCTGAGCTTTACCTCGATGGTGATGACTACTCTTTCGGCAACGTCACCTTCCCCGCTACCCGCTCATCCAAGAACACTACCACCACTATCAGCCAGTGGGTTCCTATTGCCAACATGACCGCCATGACTCGCTTCAACGCCTACCTTCTTGGTTCTGAGACTCTTAAGCTTCGTGTCAAGGCCCGTCCTATCCTTTCGCTCAAGGGTCTGGCTCGTCACTACAAGATGAAGTTCAACAAGGCCGTTGAGCTTAAGGGTCTTAACGCCTTCTCTGGTCTCACCGTTACCAACGCTTCCATCTCCCTGGCTTCGTCCAACAACTTCAAGTCCAACGTCAATGTTAACAACCCCTCCATTCTCACCTTGGACATTGTAAGTTCAAACACAGTAATACCCCCAGTCAAATGCAAATCTAACACATGTCTTTTTTAGGGTAACACCACCTTCAGCAACTACTTCAACGGAACCAACCTTGGTAACGTCTTCATCCCCAACCTGATTCTCAGCCCCGGTGACAACACTTACTCTGCCAATGCCACCATTGAGCAGACTCCCGTCCTGGCCGCTATCCAGGAGGAACCTTACTGCGAAACTGGCGTCCTGCCCTTCTCTATGGTTGGCAACTCGGTTGTCAACAACGGTGACAACATCACCTACTTCCGTGATGCTCTTGCTTCTTCTGCCTTGAACGTCACCATTGACGTTGGCACTGCCCTGAGCGCCATTGGACTTGATGTTGGCTGCTCAAGCAACAGCACTAGCACTAGCTCTTAAGAAGCGAAGCTAGATGTTCATGNGGTAACGTCTTCATCCCCAACCTGATTCTCAGCCCCGGCGACAACACTTACTCTGCCAATGCCACCATTGAGCAGACTCCCGTCCTGGCCGCTATCCAGGAGGAACCTTACTGCGAGACTGGCGTCCTGCCCTTCTCCATGGTTGGCAACTCTGTTGTCAACGGTGGTGACAACATCACCTACTTCCGTGATGCTCTTGCTGCTTCTGCCTTGAACGTCACCATTGACGTTGGCACTGCCCTCAGCGCCATTGGACTTGATGTTGGCTGCTCAAACAACAGCACCAGCTCGAGCAACAGCACTAGCACTAGCTCTTAAGAAGCGAAGCTAGGTGTTCATGGAACTACGGCTGGTGATTGTCAGTCATTCGTTGTCGACGCATTGGAAGTTCATTCTCAATTTGTTTTATGATTTTTAATGGTTTCCTTTGGATACGGGTGGGTTTACTGGGTTTTTGGCATTGGTGGTTTTTTTTCCTTCTTCACTTATTGATATCCTGAGAGTTGGACTCCGTGCTTGCGGCACTCAAGACGACAAATTCCGTATTGTTCCAAATAAAAAAAATATGAAATAATTCAACACTATGAGCTTCTCCAATTTGATCCTTCCGTAGTGACGTCGTCATGTGAGCTTTGTAACGTCATCTGCTTATTGCGTTGGAGATAATATCCTTGAAACTTAATGGTAGCTCCGTCCACGTAGGGAACTAATGCCTCTTAGCTATATTTTGTCTATCAAACAAGGAGCTTTGCATTTCCGCCCGGAGTTCTGTATACCTCCTGATGACCCTTTAAGCCAAATCCAACTCTAATCCCTCTCAGCCTTCCGTTTTGTTCCTGCAAGACTCCCATGTTTACTCGACCCTTCAACGGTAGCCGAAACGAACCTTACTGGCTGCCCTTTAGCTCTAGGCTTATTCAGTAGTCTCTTCACAGCGTCCGCTATTGCTAGATTCTCCTTGAAAGAGATGATGTTCTCGGGCTGCCAGAGTGGTTCTGAGAGTACATTGACATACTGTGATGTTGGGTCATCACTGATCAATTTTCCCAACTTAGTAGCGATGGACGNACGAACCTTACTGGCTGCCCTTTAGCTCTAGGCTTGCTTAGTAGTCTCTTCACAGCGTCTGCTATTGCTAGATTCTCCTTGAAAGAGATGATGTTCTCGGGCTGCCAGAGTGGTTCTGAGAGTACATTGACATACTGTGATGTTGGGTCATCACTGATCAATTTTCCCAACTTAGTAGCGATGGACGGGTTTTTAAATGGCCTAGAATCATGTATCCTCTGGTTAAAGTGAACGCCATTCTTTTTGGCTTCGAGGGCTGCAATGGCTTTGCTGGCCGAAGGAGACTGAGAGTTTTCCGGTTGAAGGATGGGTTCGGGAATGTTGGAGGTGATGGGAGGGAAGGTCAGTTTACGACAAGCCTCTCGTATTTGATACCCAGTCAGGCCTGAGTAATCCTCATCCTCTTCAATATCCTCTGGCTCCGGAAGACCGTATGCTGATGGGTCTGTAGGCATGGAAGGCCCAACCATAGGTCCAATTTCAGGCCCGATAACTGCATCTTGGATAGGTCTTGAAGGAACCTCCATATTTGACTCTTTGATTTGAACATCTACAGATTCATTAGTGAATGTACATAATGTTTCATCTGGCAAACTCACCGTTATCTGACGTAAAAGTCTCAGTATTTGGCTTCTCAGCTTCCGTAGAAGCCGCCACCTACGACATATTAGCCACTAGCCATGTAATATACAAAGATTCACACATACTGGAATTGCTACCGCAACCTCCTCTTCCTCCTCACTACTACTATCATACGAAACCAACGGCATTGTGTCTGGCACATAACCATTTTGCTGTAAACGCCCATAACTTCCGGATTCGTCCATCTTAACATCCATTTACAGCCTTGCGCGGCAAATGATCGGCTAAATCTCAACTTGGGCGCGCATTCAAGTGACAAGGGTCAAATTACTCAGCCTTGCGCTGGAGCTCAACTTTTTTTGGTTCGAAATAACAAGAACACCAAGCTGAAGTGTATGCACTTGGTTAACTACAGTCGTCAATTACTACGATACATACCATAGACGTTTCCAGCGTTACAATCCTTCATTTGAGCACCCATAGCTCGAAATTTTCTAACTAGTACGGAGATATCTTGTTCTCACCCGTCGAGTCCATATTCGTCCGATATATGCACTTTGTGTCTTGAAGACCAACCATGGCTCGACCAAGAGACTCGCGCTCACCATCTGCAGGAAGNTTCGTCCATCTTAACATCCATTTACAGCCTTGCGCGGCAAATGATCGGCTAAACCTTAACTTAGGCGCGCATTCAAGTGACAAGGGTCAAATTACTCAGCCTTGCGCTGAAGCTCAACTTTTTTTGGTTCGAAATAACAAGAACACCAAGCTGAAGTGTATGCACTTGAGTCACTGCAGTCGTCAATTACTACGATACATACCATAGACGTTTCCAGCGTTACAATCCTTCATTTGAGCACCCATAGCTCGAAATTTCTAACTAGTACGGAGATATCTTGTTCTCACCCGTCGAGTCCATATTCGTCCGATATATGCACTTTGTGTCTTGAAGACCAACCATGGCTCGACCAAGAGACTCGCGCTCACCATCTGCAGGAAGATACCGCAGGGATGACGATAGACGCTACAACCGCGATTCGCGCGACACCCGTCGCCGCTCACGCACCCGCAGTCCCGTAGACGTAAGCTCTACTCCCCAAACAACCACCCTACCATCAAGACCAACTACTAACACTAAAATGGCCCCTCCACAGCGCCGCCACCGTGATCGCGAACCTCGAGACTCTCGCAGACCCCCGACCGAACCCCGCCGCCGGGACCGTTCTTTTGACCGCCGTGATGACGACTACCGCAACGGACGCCGCGGAGATAGAGATCGTGAACGCCGCCGCTCGCGTGACCGATTTGATGACCGGGATCGTGACAGAGACCGCCGCTACGATGATCGCCGGAATCATAACTCTCGTGACAAAAGGCGCGACCATTCACCACCTCGCAGACGAGATGACCCACCAACTGGCCCGCGGGCTGACCGGGTAGCAGCGGATGTACAGGTATGTTGGACAACTATGTTGTTTCGCTTCGTTTTTCGTCGAACTTGATAACTCAACCTTTCTATAGAACAAAAGCGCCACCCCGACGCCTACAACACCTGGCGGACAAACCGAAGCTGAACGCAAAGCTGAACGACTTGCCAAACTCGCAGCATGGAAAAAGAAGAAGGAAGAGAAGGAAGCTTCAGAGAACAAATCGGTTCGTTCAAATTCTGTCGCCCCATCAGTAACTGATGCTGCTCCCTCGCCTACACCAGAAACCCCCAAAGAGTACGCTGGGAAATTCGATCCCAAAGCAATTGCGAAGAATGCTGCCCCAGCCAAGGGTTCTCCTCTATCATTTGGTGGACTTGGGAAAAAGTTGGGTGCTGGCGCCCCTGTTGCCGGTCTACCTATGCAGCCCCAAGCCAAGCCCTCTGCTTTACCGGCGAATCGTGGATTGAGTGGTTTTGGGTTTGGAAAGGTTCAAGATAAGGGACCTACGAAGCGTAAAATCGATTTGGATGAAGAGGAGACTTCGAAGCGCAAACTCACGAAACTTCCTGCTTTACCCCTTCAAGCTGACGACACTCCCTACGCAGACCAGGACGAAGGTGATGAAGATGGTGAAGACCTGCACAGCACTGAGGAAGAAGCCTTGGCCGCTGCCCGTGCCTATCATGAGAAGCGCCAATTGGAAAATGCTCAGGCCGCTGAAGCTATGGCTGTTGAATCAAAGAAAAACCAATCTGCTGAGGCGATGGATGTCGATGTCGATGATGTTGACCCCTTGGATGCTTTCATGGCCACCCTGGCTGCCGATAAGCCTGCGCCGCAAAAGACCTTCGGCGGTAAGACCAATCAGGAGCCAGAAACTTACTTCAGTGACGAAGAAGCGACTTACAACGAAATTGACATGGGAAATTCTTCCGGTCCAGTGCGTAAGCGGAAGACCAAGGATATCCCATCTATCGATTACACAAAGATCGAGTTGGAGCCTATCCGTAAGAACTTCTGGGTTGAGCCCGCTGAGTTGGCGGCGTTGTCAGAAGCGGAAACTGCTGATTTGCGTTTGGAGCTGGATGGCATCAAGGTTAGTGGGCAGGATGTTCCCAAGCCAGTGCAGAAGTGGGCCCAGTGTGGTCTTACCAGACAGACTCTAGATACCATCGCCGGCCTTGGTTTTGAGAAACCGACTCCAATTCAAATGCAGGCTTTGCCTGTTCTGATGTCTGGTCGCGATGTTGTAGGTGTGGCTAAGACAGGTTCCGGAAAGACTTTGGCCTTCCTGCTTCCTATGTTCAGACATATCATGGATCAGTCGCCATTAAAAGAGAACGATGGCCCCATTGGTCTTATCATGACTCCTACTCGTGAGTTGGCTGTTCAGATTCACCGTGACTGCAAGGCCTTCTTGAAGACTATGAATCTTCGGTCTGTCTGTGCATACGGTGGTGCGCCCATCTCTGAGCAAATCGCCGAACTTCGCCGCGGTGCTGAGATTGTTGTATGCACTCCCGGACGTATGATTGATCTTCTAGCGGCAAACCAGGGCCGTGTCACTAACCTCCGCCGTGTCAGTTATGTCGTTTTGGACGAAGCTGATCGCATGTTCGATATGGGTTTCGAGCCCCAAGTCATGAAGATCTTTGCCAACATGCGTCCTGATAAACAGACTATCCTGTTCTCTGCTACTATGCCCCGTCTGATTGATTCCCTGACCAAGAAGGTTCTCAAGAGTCCTGTGGAAATCAAGGTCGGTGGTCAGAGTGTAGTGGCTAAGGAGATTACCCAGGTCATTGAGGTGCGTGAAGAAAATACCAAGTTTGTTCGTGTATTAGAACTTCTTGGTGAGCTCTACGAGGAGGACGAAGATGCCCGCACGTTAATCTTTGTTGAACGCCAAGAAAAGGCAGATGACCTTCTGAAGGAACTCATGGTGAAGGGCTACCCGTGTATGTCAATCCACGGCGGCAAGGACCAAGTCGATCGTGATTCTACCATCTCAGACTTCAAAAAGGGTGTCATTCCAATTCTTATTGCCACCTCTATTGCAGCTCGTGGTCTCGATGTCAAGCAGCTCAAACTTGTCATCAACTACGACGCTCCCAACCATCTGGAAGACTACGTTCACCGCGCTGGCCGTACAGGTCGTGCCGGCAAGACCGGTACCGCTATCACCTTTGTCGCCCCCGACCAGGAGAACTGTGCTGCGGCGATCGCCAAAGCCCTTGAAATCTCGGGCCAACCCGTCCCCGAGAAACTCTCCGAAATGCGCAAAGCCCACCGTGAAAAAGTCAAGGCTGGTAAAGCCAAAGACACCTCCGGTTTCGGCGGCAAAGGTCTCTCCCGTCTCGACGCCGAACGTGAAGCCGCTCGTGTCCGCGAACGGAAAACCCACAAGGCCGAAGGAGACGATGAACCCGAAGAAGACGACAAGAAGGAAAAGAAAGAGAAACGTTCTCTTCCCCTCCCCGCCGCCTCCGCAATCGTCTCCCGCGACGCCGCCAAAGCCGAAGACGGGAAGACCCCCCTTGGACCCTCCGGTACCCCCGCTTCATCAGCTACTATCTCCAGAGGTCCCAAGGACGCCAAAATTGACCAAGTCGCATCGGCTGTCTCGGCAATCAACTCGCGCCTCGGCAAAGCCGGGCAGCTGCGGACCGGCCAGCCGATTGACAACAAGGGACCTGACGCTGGCGCTTTCCACGCCACGTTGGAAATCAATGATTACCCGCAAAAGGCCCGTTGGGCCGTCACCAACCGGACTAATGTTGCTAAGATCTTAGAAGCGACGGGCACTTCGATAACGACGAAGGGCTCCTTCTACCCGCCGGGTAAAGAACCCGCGCAGGGACAGGATCCGAAGCTTTATATTCTGGTTGAGGGTGACTCAGAAATGTCGGTTAAGGGGGCGCTCATTGAGATGGAGAGACTGTTGGAGGAGGGGACTAAGGCTGCTGAGGATGCGGCTTCGAGAGCACCCGTTAGTGGAAGGTTTACTATTGCGTAGAGAATTGGGGAGTCGACGTAAGACGATGCCACAATCATCGGTGCAGTTTTGTGAAAACATACTTGTTACAATAATTCAAATAACCTGATGACAGCTGAATCCAATATAGATACATACATACATACACATAACACACATATTCACAGCAGATTAATACAAGTCTGTTGTTTGAACTTTTTTTCTTGACTCTTCAAATTTTAAATCTTTCCACGTCTGCAAGGCAAAGTGCATTTTAGTTTTGACCCTTCACCCACTATGCGCGGAACACGTTTGGGCGAGGCGTAGAAGAAAAGGTAAAGAAGGCACACCAGCGTGCAAGAGCAGGAAATGGGCAAAGAGAAATCCCGATAGAAACACGGTAACCTTGTGGCCACACCCTGAGAGCAAATGTAGACAAAAGTCACAACAACTCTCTATATGTCTCCATCGACAGACAGCTCCTTACACCTCCACTCCTCCGACACATTCACCAGCAGCAGTCCCGTCACCCCCAAAAAGAAAAAAAAAACACACTCACACACACACAAAACACACAAACGAAACCGGGGGGTATCCAGAATCCACTCCTTTAAATGAGGTCGGCAACGTTCATGGGCATCTCCTCGATCTGAGTGCTGTAGAACTGCTCAATCTCGCGCATCATGCGGACATCGTCAGAGGTAACGAAGTTGATGGCAACACCCTTACGACCGAAACGACCACCACGACCGATACGGTGGATGTAGTTCTCGCGGTTGGCGGGAAGATCGTAGTTGATAACCAGGGAAACCTGCTGGACATCGATACCACGGGCCAGAAGATCAGTGGCAATCAGGACACGGGAAGAACCCGAGCGGAACTCCTTCATGATCAGATCACGCTGGTTCTGGTCCATGTCACCGTGCATGGCAGAGACGGTGAAATCACGCTTGGTGAGCATCTCGGTGAGCCAGTCGACCTTTCTGCGGGTGTTGCAGAAAATGACGGCCTGGGTGATGGTGACGGTCTCGTAGAGATCTGACAGAGTGTCGAGCTTCCAGTCCTCCTTCTCAACGGCAATGTAGAACTGCTTAATACCCTCCAGGGTAAGCTCGTCCTTCTTGACCAGAATACGGACGGGGTCACGCATGAACTTGGTGGTGACCTCAAGGACGTCCTGGGGCATGGTAGCGGAAAGAAGGACAACCTGGGTCGACTGGGGCAGAAGCTGGAAGATGTCGTAGATCTGCTCGGTGAAACCACGCTATAGGGGAGTTAGCGTTTAATTCGCTGGGGACTGGGTAGACATGTGACTTACAGAAAGCATCTCATCGGCCTCATCGAGAATGAACATCTTCATGTGGTCGGTCTTCAGGATGCGGCGCTGGATCATGTCGTGAACACGACCGGGGGTACCAACGACAACCTGGGGACCCTCAGAGAGGGCAGCCATGTCCTCACGAACGGAGGTACCACCAATGCAGGCGTGGCATTTGATGTTCATGAAGTCACCAATGGCGACAACGACCTTCTGGATCTGCTGGGCCAACTCACGGGTGGGAGCAAGGACGAGAGCCTGGCAACCCTTGACGTTGGCATCGATCTTCTGGAGGAGGGAGATCGAGAAGGTGGCAGTCTTACCAGTACCGGACTGGGCCTGAGCAATGACATCGTGGCCTATCAAAGAAAGTGTTAGATACACCATTCCATTGTTGGAGGGTATTGTCCGATGGTGGAGAAATCCCTGGGCCATGATTGGCCAGAAATTGGATACTACCATGCGGACTTGGATATGCAAGATTTTAACTTACCCTTGATGACGGGCATGATGGCACGCTGCTGAATAGCGGAGGGACGCTCGAAACCGTAGGCGTAGATACCTAAAGAATGCCGTCGTTAGTATAAGGTTATTCGCATGTGATCATCGTGCATTCGTAAGGGTTCGGGGTTGTTGATTTTATCCCTGGGTATTTTTAACCCCGCGACGACGACAAAAGGAGGGGCAATGCAAACATACCACGGAGGAGCTCAGCCTTCAAGTTCATGTCATCGAAAGAGTCAACGGTCTCATCGTAGTTAGACTCGATCTGGCCTATTGAGGAGAGTATATGTTAATTTGACTGTGCGTTATGAAGAATTGGATGGCCGAGTGTTCGTCAATAATCTCTGTCTAGTCAGGTATCGTCGACAGTGGTGAGCTGATCGTAGGCCGTTGACCAGTATGTGTTGTGAAAGCCGGTATGTCTCGTGTGTGAAGCTGATGATGGTAGCGATAAATGGCAAGTCCCCCTATGACCGGACAGCAACTGTCGTGAAGCGTTGGTGATCGACGATGACAAGTATCGGACAGATAGGCGAGACGATAGACAGAGAGTATCGAGATGACGGGCCGGTTTCATTACTGCGGAACACTCACCCTCGGGCACTTCCTCAAGACCAGAAGCCATGATTGCAAGTTTTTTTTATGAAGTTTCTAGATCAAGCACTGCTTGACAACTAGAAACAAGAGAAGAGAAGTGGGCGTCTGAAGCGCTGTCGTGTATAGTTCGCGAGATAAAGCGAACTGGTATGAATGGGGTAATCTAAGAGAAATCTCCAGCAAAATGGCAAGAAAGAAATTCTTTTAGGAAAGGAAACTGGACGGAATGGGGATGTGGAACGAGATTTAAAGTGGAGGTTAAAATTTAGTATGGGTTCGGGGGTTACAGATAATTAACGGGAGAACAAAATTTTCGCGGTTCTTTCCAGAGGGCCCAGAGGGAGGCGGGGGCGACTTTGCCAGAGACTGGCTGTTCCTACAACCCAAACTGGACAGCGCTAAACACAGCAGTTGCAAGCCCATCTGTCCAGATTTAGCGTATACACCGACCGGAGCCCCACCCAGATCAAAGCCGACTAATCAACTTTGGCCAATGATTGGTGGGTGAGTACTTTTGGCCCCTTCCATTCTTCCATACTGAACAAAAATCACATTAGGGCTAGGTGGGGGTAGGTGCTGAGAAAGTCTCAAATATCACGACTTTCTGTAGTTGCAGTTCAGAGAAGGCCTCATATTGGTGGCAATAGGTGACTTTGAGATTCAAGCTGCAGTACCGTTACACTCTTGAAGTGACATGAATCTACGAATGTACAGTGAATTTGGAAGGCTGGACGACTGGTCAGCCTCGCATTGGCGGGACCACAGTTTAGGATGAGAATTCGATGTGGTTGAGGGGCCGCAAACCCGTGTCTTTTCCTAGGGCCCTGGTTTGTCTGAGCTGTAGCCGTCCGTTGTCCTCAATGCAACTAACCTGCAGCGCACAGCAAGCAACCCCGGAACGGTCCCCTGCGTCAGAATAGTCTAGGTGCATACATTCAGCCGCCAAACGAAGCCCATCAAGCCCAAAGATACAACATGAGTCGATGACAGAATAAGCAATGAGGCTTTGGGTGATATGGCCAGGGGGACTGTACTATCACAGGGTAACCCCATTTGGCTGCATGAGATAGTCGCCTACAAAGTGTTTCGCTGTCTTTGCGCCTGGTATTTGCACGTTTTGGCAGAGCAATAGTGTCAGGAAAACCCCTCGAAATAGCCTGAGTTCAGGCTAAACCGTGATAGAAGGCGGAGATATGCCATAAAGAAACCGTGCTCAAGTCTCTGTTCTCATATCAAGGCAAAGGATGAGGCGTCGATTGGTCGCTTCACATGTATCTGCCCCAGTCTTCATTCTTGACATTTACAGGGCTATCTGTGGCCGATAAGCGCTATCGATTAGAAAAAAATGTGGTGCAAGGTGCAGGAGGCTTGTGCGACACACCCACCAACATCAACAACGGCCTTTGTCGGACGTCGCGTGGTCTGACTTTTTCTAGTTTGACGTCACCTTCAAAAACTTTCCCAATGACTACATCTACACCATCATACTCGCTGGGAGTGAAGCCTCTTGGCAATCTCTACTTATCATCAACTCCCAATGCTCGCAGAAATGCTGGCACGTTTCAAATATTGCCAGATGAAGTTCTCATGACCGCTCTGGAATATCTTGATGAGGAATCTGTAGTATCCCTGGGTAACACTTGCAAGTTCATGTTTGCTTGCTGCAATTCCGAAGACCTGTGGAAACAGCTTTACTTGCAGTAAGTTGTTTCATTGCCTGCTAGTGGTTATCCGGCGTTAACATGTCACCCCGTAGATCTCCCAAGCACACCTCATCTACCCCAGACTGGATTGGCTCATGGCGCTCTCTGTTGCGCAGAAACTCCCACGATTCCAAGCGTATCGTTCCACCAGATTGCTCTGATGTATTCTCCGATGTCCTCCACAGGCCTATAATGTGCAGCACTTTAGATCTTTTGGAGTATACCTCTAATATTCCAGCCCGTAACCAAATCACCCGGTTAGAATCAATGACGTACGATGAGTTTTCTGAAACTTGGGGTCAAAAGCCGTTTATCTTGACCAACTATGTCAAGAACTGGCCTGCTATCAAGGAATGGACAATTGACTCTTTGTTAGAGAAGTATGGAGATGTCTCTTTTCGCGCTGAATGTGTTGACTGGAAGTTCTCGAACTACGTACAGTACATGCGCAATACTACAGACGAGAGTCCATTGTACCTGTTTGATAAGCGGTTCGCCGAAAAGATGAACATTACTGTCGGGCCGGAGCCGTCAGATATGTACAATCGCCCGGAAGTATTTGGACCCGATCTGTTTGAGGTCTTGGGTGCGGAACGTCCGGCTCACCGTTGGCTGATTATCGGTCCCGCCCGCAGCGGATCTACCTTTCACAAAGACCCCAATGCTACCAGCGCATGGAACACTGTTGTACAAGGGTCAAAGTACTGGATCATGTTCCCACCGTCAGCTGAAGTACCTGGTGTATTTGAATCACAAGATAGTAGCGAAGTTACTAGTCCCGTCTCTATAGCCGAGTGGTTCATCGAGTTCCACAGCGCCGCACGCAACAGTCCAGGGTGCGTCGAGGGCATTTGCGGCGCGGGAGAAATCCTGCATGTCCCAAGCGGGTGGTGGCATCTCGTTGTTAACCTCGAGGACGGCATTGCACTGACTCAAAACTTTATCCCTCGCACACGCAACTTGCATCATCTTGTTGAAGCGATCAGTTTCTTGAAAGACAAATCAGATCAGGTCAGTGGTTTCAAAGACGAAGTCACGGATCCATACACGCTCTTCATCGAGAGATTAAGAGAAAAGTTCCCCGACATGTTGGAAGAAGGTATTGAATTGTACAAAAAGAAGATTGCAGGCAAAAAGCGCAAGTGGGATGAGGCCATTGCTGTCAAGGATGAAAGTGAGAGACAGGGTGGCTTTAGTTTTGGGTTTGGTGTGGATGAAGAGTCATCTGACGAAGAGTAATCNAGTGGTTTCAAAGACGAAGTCACGGATCCATACACACTCTTCATCGAGAGATTAAGAGAAAAGTTCCCCGACATGTTGGAAGAAGGTATTGCATTGTACGAAAAGAAGATTGCAGGCAAAAAGCGCAAGTGGGATGAGGCCATTGCTGTCAAGGATGAAAGTGAGAGACAGGGTGGCTTTAGTTTTGGGTTTGGTGTGGATGAAGAGTCATCTGACGAAGAGTAATCAAGATTCAGGTTATCGGGTGGTTAAGCCCTGTACGAATGTGGTAATATAAAAATACTGAATGATACAGCAACATTTGTCGGTTGCATTCCGCCTCATTGACCCATGGCCCACGTTATGTTGTGCTACCAATCGATAGTCACTAACCCTTATAGATCATGGCGGTGGTGGTGATGTAAAACTTGGTGCTTCTTTAAAAGGCAAGCCTCACTCAATTAACAATCATCATATTCACCACCTTTATATACCCATGGAAACTGAGGCCTATGGTTTTCACATTTTACAATCATATAGTTATCTTCCTGTGCCTAGAAAATCTCCAAATATATAATGTTTTGGTCGCCATTTCGAGGTCTGTGAGTTGTAGTTCAGTCACCTCCTCGACAGGTGAAATGCCAAACACGTCTCAGAATAGTTTGAGAAAGGAACTTCTACCACCGGGTCTCAGTAAGGCTGACCTTTTGATTGATGGAGGTGGCAATATTCGTTGGTGCATACATATGCAGCCGCGGTATTTTTAACACCTTTTTACTGGTATCAAAGTCCTCGTACCATGCGAGATGATCTTCNTGTGGGACTTACCGCCCTTTTCATAGACGCCGGGCATCTGTAGTATAAGTCTTGCCTAACTATTCACGATATGGTGCGAACGAGGCTGGCTGCGAGCCCAATGACGGATCCTCCGACGCAAGCGGATCCACAAGATTGTTCAAGTGTTGGCCCCTTGCCGATAGATGTACTGGACAGCGTTGTACTTTGTGCCAGGTACTCGGCCAGGGCCTTTCAGACCGCTCCGGACATCATCAACTTGCATATCGAGTGGCGGGGCAGTGGTCTGAACCGTGCTGGCATCGAGACCGAAGAACTGTAGAACCCAGGGGTAAACCCCACGTTACTGGTGTAGNTGGTGTAGGGATATGTTGAAATCAATGGTGGGATGCTGAAGCGAAAGGCAAAAAGCCTACAAAGTTGGCCAGGTCAAGTCAGCGGCTTGAGGCTTGATGGCCAAGTCCAGATACATTTACGTTGTGAAATCGACAACGCTTGTTTGGTCTCAAGTCGGCATTGCCACCCTCCATAAATATCCGCAAACAAAGGCGGGAAACTCTTTTGTGCTGGCAACATCGGACAAATCGCAACGGCTAGATACTGTCCAAAATCTCACAGTTTGCCCCCTGTCTAGGAGTTTGGCTTTGTTCTCCGCGCTTTCCACCATTGCTTCTACTGATCTGTGCCCTGGGGCCCCTGCTTCCTGTAGTCTCTCTTTTCCCGGTAGGAGTGGGCAGCATAACAGCGGAGCAGGCGATCCATTCCTTGGAAGAGGGGATATAACGGGAGCATATGTCGATTCTCGGGAGTACGGAACATTACCAGTTGGTGAAGTTGAGGAATTTCGGAACAGCAACGCTGCAATTGGATGCGGATAGTGCTTGCGAGTGTGACCACGAGGTAGATTCCGTTAAGCTAGTGCCCTGGTCTCCCCGCCATAGTGGCAGGGACTGACGCATAAAATAGCCAATTACAACGTCACCTCAATGCCCCAAACGAGAACTGGCGGTGGACAAGCAGGTGCCCTGGGCTTTTCTGGGCTGGCATTTCCCCTAAACCATGCGTGGAGCAAAGTGACCGGCCAACCGCATCCCACCACGCCGGCAAACGACACGATGGCGTTGAACGACGCAGATGATTGACACCAATGGGGTGTAAGATGTCAAGCTTTCCGGTTGTATATGGTGTTATTGTATTCGTCAGCCGCATATGGTGGGTTGCTCGAAGCATTGTCTAAACATCGTATTGCTTCAGCATGCGCATGTATGTACAACACCCAGAATTGGTTCTAGTAAGCTTGTTCTTCTTGGTAACAAGGTTTGACTGGCAGGAATCACAAAAACGACTGACGAATAGAGAAGCAACACAGGTTAACAAGAAGTCGCCGATTAAACAAGTCAGCACAAAACAAGACCAACTGACCAGTTGTATTCCTGTGGACTTGTCTGCGCCTTCTCTGACCGTGACTTTGTGCGAGGTTAGCCGGGTATTTCCAATTGACGCCACCAATATACCGCCGGGAAGTCAAGACATTGCTACATATGTTTTCTCTCTCTCTCTCTCTAGATTGGTTTTCGTAACTTACCAACGCTGTTATACCATTACCAAACAAGCAGACAACTCTGTCAATTAAAATCGCTACATTGATATAGCACTATTTACGCAGTTTTCTACCGCCCCTTATCCAGAATCCACTGATATTCCCTTTGCTCCATTGTTTCCCATTCACGGCACTGGCGTCTATCAAGCTTGTGCTTTTAGCTTTCATCCTTTGCGTCCATCCAGCGCCTTCGCATTGTTCACTCACGACTTGACTATTCACAAGTACGGCTGCTACCAGAGCCACTAGTCCGTTTTAGATCCACTATATTCCTTGGTGTATGTACATACATAGGCCACAGAGCAGGGTCGAATTAGCCCCTAGGTGAACTACCAACATTACGACCCGGTACTACATAACATTCCGGACGGACGGTTGCCGTGAAGACATATATACACCTGGAAGAGACCCGACACGGTATCATCGATAGATTCGGGCTCTTAATGATCCTTGTCATTACTCCCGAAGATATTCCTCCTGATCGGAAAACATAAGATAATCGCTACTGTGGGGAAGAACTAAACATATTGTCTGTTCATGGCATGTGCATACCTGAGGCCCATAATCTATAGAAACGAGTTACCAATCATTAGTTCACAACACGCATAAGTCGCGATATTGAACTAGTGGCTTTGCCTTGAATCCAATTTATCTGTACGACCGGTGCATCCGCAGCAATTGTCTGCGCTATCAAACATCTCGGCGTCTTGTCCATCTCGTTTGTTAAAGATCGTGGTGTTGGCCATTATCTTCATCGATTGCACTGCCTTGATTCTTACCAGTGTTACTATCTGTTTCTGCGTTTTCCCGCTCACGGCTTACGTTTTCCTTTTTCACCCACAGCTCAGCGTATTCTTCCAACTACCATATTCTTTATTCGTCTAACTCTTTTCTTCGTTCTCACACGCCCCCCTTCACCCCGGCCCAGACCCTCGTCGCCTCGACGCTCCCTGCTTGCGGTCCCTCTGTTCTCTCGTCTACCCCCCGTAGTTCCCTCCTAGACTTCTGTTGTTTCACACAACCACTACAATCGCCTTTCTTGTCTTAATAAGACCGGGACAACTTGCAGCATCTTCTTCTGTTCTTCTACTCCTTCATCCCTTCCTGTTACTTTTTTTGTTTTTCTTGATTTTGATAATTAGAATTGTTCTCGAGGACTCCTTGTTCTGTTTTTGTCGTCCCCAAACGCTGCAACGCCTAGATTTAGACTGCCTTTAACTTGGCCTGACTTGCGCTTCTATAGCCACACTACTATTTCCGTCCGGCGGCGTCTGTTCCCGTTCCCGTCTCGGCGCATACACGTTATTCCCGTTTCCCGACATCGCTTCATGCATACATTTGCTCACAATGGTTTCCGACGAACATTACGAGCAGTGTCTGCCGATTCTGCGCGACGACGAGCTCCAGGATGAAGATAAAACCGACAAACTTGAGGAGCTCTTCCGTAAAGAAACAACCCTCACTGGCCAGGCACTTGAAAATGCCGTTCTTGATGTATTATGGCGATTTCGAGAAGGTTCAGCATCAACATCACCACCGCCAATACGACATACAATATTACGCCGCCCTTCGCCAGCTTCCTGGCGCGGTAATTCGACTCCACTTTCTGGGTCACCGCGTCTTGGAGTTAGTCCGCTAGCGCCACCGGGATTCATTCCCTCGAGTTTTCCGCGTGCTGCTCGTTCTGTGACGGCATCTCCTTTTTCGTCGCCGCGCCCTTCACCTCGTCTGGCTTTTGCATCACCTGCTATACCAAACAGCCCCAGCCTTAATGCATACGAGTTTGCCAATGATACGACCCCTTCGACCGAGACGTTTAATGATTACACCAACGAAAATGTCGAATGGTTGGTTGCTGATGACGCCATCAGTATCACTTCCTCTGTTGGTACTACCAGTAGCATCCTGAATGCCACAGCTCCCGAGTTTTCGTCACTTGCTTCTCAGCAAAATGATATGACGCCATACGACATGCTGCGCTCCATCTTGGGCCAATCACGAACCGACGAGGAGATTGAGACTGCTCTTGCCTCTCATGGCTACGATCTTAGTGCTACTGTAGTTGCTATCATGGAAGAGCAGGAAGCCAACGGCGGAGAGTCTAGTGATGAACCCCGTACTGTTCTCGTTGGCCGGGCTATTGATTCAGCGCATCGGCCTTCCACTCCCAACAACCAAAAGTCCGGTGTTATTTGCAAGTTCTTTTTGTCGACAGGGCAGTGTCTTCGTGCCGATTGCCGCTTCAGCCATGACCTAAGCAACCACCTGTGCAAGTAAGTTAAAAACCTGTAGATTTTTGTAGTCACACTCTAACATTATATAGGTACTGGGTTATGGGCAATTGTCTCGCTGGTGAGACGTGCATCTTCTCACATGACCCCGCTCAATTAATGAGCCGTCTGACGACAGACGGTGCTGGTACCCCTCCTACCCGTCAGGGGGCGAGTCTTTCTATCCAGGACTTTAGCTCTTTTCCCTCGCTTCAACCGGGAACCCCTGATAGTGTCGGCAGCGGATATGGCGGAAACTATCTGCGTTCTTTCACCCCTCCTGCCGGCCTACGCCGCCTTCAGGGCTCTGAATCCCCGCGAAACCGGTCGCGCCCCAGCAGCAGACATCAGCCGTTGAAAGACCAGGTTCAAGCGCCTGCCTTGGACGACAATGAAGCCTTCCCTTCGCTTGGCGCAAGTATCAAACAAAGCAAGAAAGCTAGCAAGCGTGGTAACAACAAGGATGGTTATACCCCTAGTCTTCTCGCTGATGTGGTGAAGATGGCGCCAGCTCCTGCTCTTGCTGTCCCACGGTCGGAGAAAAAGTCTCGTAATGTGCAGACTGGCCGCGAGAACAGCCCTACAGCGCAGGCCATCATTGCCCCCAAACATATTCCTTGGTTGGAGACAGGTGATCGTGCCAACAAGTCTTACCTCAAGGCCCGCCAGGAAGCGATCAAGCATGGTGGTCTCCGCAACAAGTTCCTTCAAAGTGCTGCTCAGGCGTGGAACCGTAACGATGCCCGCGCGGCCAAGGCTTTGAGTCTTCGCGGACAAAGCGAAAACGAGTTGATGAAAAAGGCGCACCGCGAGGCGGCACGGGAGCTTTATGAGGAGCGCAACAAGAACACCAATGGCTCGTCCGAGATTTATGTTGACCTTCATGGGCTCCATGCTGATGAGGCCGTCAGCTATCTTGAGACGGTTCTCTGTGAAAATAAGACTGAGACACGCCCAGTGTACGCCATTACCGGCACTGGTCACCACAGTAAGAACGGTAAAGACAAAGTTAGCAAGGCTGTTCGTGCTTTCTTGAATGAGTGGCGCTATGCTTTCCGCGAGTTCAGTGTCCCCGGCGACCGCAACAACATGGGCGGTATCCTGGGTATTGACGCTCGTAGCTTTGATAAGACGTTGAACCGGGACGAGAACTCGGAGCGCAGTAAGGACATTATGGATATCAGCGGAGTTGGTGTGAAGATTGGCGATGGAAAGGTCCGCATGCTCCTACGTGCTGATGCTCCTCGTAGCCCGTCTGCATCCAATCGTGCTTAGGCTAGCCTCTTTGGATGAAGTTCAGACCAGCAACTGTTCGGTGCCAATCTTTTCAGATAAGGCACTTGGTTGCGGCCACGTCTCGTCCGCCTGGACATCCATTTGTACGAAGTTTAACTACTTCGTCTTAACTGGAACTTCTTTTTCTTCATTTTTCGTTTTGTTCTCCTTTCCACTTTTGTATCCCTTGTTTTTGCAGGCTGCATTGTCTTCCATTTCAGACTACATGATGGACCTTTCCAGACGACCCGATTGCCGATACCCTTTCTTTTACTAAAGATCCTCGGGTTTCGTTTCTGCTCATAGTTTTGCTGTCTACAATCTTTTCCGACTCCGCTGTATTAGCATAATTCATCGGACTAGATGTACGGTGGTAGTTAGGACGCTTGTATTTGCAGACTTGATGACGGATTGGTTCACGTGTTACTGGCTGGTGACGCAGTTATGCATATTGTGGCAAAGCGATTTCTTATAGACTGGCCAACCCAGAATAAGGTAGTCATGTCATGTTGACGTGGAGTTGATGCTGGTATACCATGAACCCATGCTCGGTAAGGCAAGATTGAACTTCCTTTGGTTGTTGGTAGTCTTATAATTCTCGACTTTGGCCCGGTGGCGTTATATACACATTATAGGCCCGTAAACAGAATAAGCAAGTTAAATTTATTAAATATTGTCTCTCATGTTATTGTGATGCGTTTTGATTTTCAAAGTCTGGGAATTGTTAGGGTTTGGGGAAATTTACATGTCATGAGCTTCTAAGAATTGTAGTGATACCCACTAGGAACAAATTGAACATGTTTTGGAAGCCACATGCCAAATGACTTAAGCACATGCCTAACGGTACCTCACAGGATGTGGCTGTATCTGATTTGCTCGTCGTTGTTTGTAGGAATGACCTATTGGAGGGCCCGGGAATGAATCGTTATCATGGCTGCAAAAATCAATCAAACCCTGGTCTTTAGAGCCTCCGGGGGGGACTGTGTCCTCAAGTGAACATGGGAAAGAATCATCTAACTAGTAAAGACGTCCATTATTGCATAAAACTTGCGTGTTCACGGTTGATATAGAAAAGTTGCTTGCAGCTGAAAACTTTCCATAAGGAAGGCACTAAAACATTATAGATTCTATATGTGGGGAGCAGGAACAGAATAGAAGGAAGTCAGCTCTGGGTCGTGTGGGTGATTACCTGATTATCTTGTGCTAGTCAGAGTAGCACATGTGATGTCAACAACGCGGAGCTTGCCACACCTGTCTTGATGGATCAGCTGAGATTGATTCCCTGACTAGAGGCTAGTGCCATTTTTTTTTCACAGCTCCTCCGCTTGTATTGCGTATGTCGTGTATGTATGTAGAAATTTTGACTTTTCTGGCTTCGTTTCTTTGCTCTGTATTGACGGTGACAAGAGAACTCGGTCAAGCGGCTTCCGTTTCTCTTTTCGGAGTCCAGAACATTGTTGTTTCGTTGTTGAGCTAGAGCGTTAGAGTGATCCAAGCGAATTTCTTGGATTTTGTCCCAATCAGCTCCATTTGCGGACTGCCATTTGTCAGAAGTGCAGTGCTAGCCGTCGTCAATTGACATTGAATCATCCTCCAGATTGGCATTTGACATTTTTCTTTTAATTTAATTTTTCGGGTCTATTTTTTTGTGCTTCTTTTTTTTTTCCTTCTTCTTGGTTCCTTCCTTGTTCTTTACTTTTGTCATTTTCTGCCCTTAATTCATCTTTTGACGAAACGTGGTTGGCGACGGCCTTGTTTGTTGGCTGGCTTTTACCGTGTTTCTTGAACTTTTCGCGGCTATTCATCTCACCATTGAAAATACCATTACTAGGCTTTTCGTTCAAACTTGAATTCCCACTTGTCACTTGAGTGCCGATATCGTGCTTCCTACCCACTTTCCGCGACGACTGCTGTTTTCACTGTAACCCTCGATACATCAACTGATTCCGATAACAAGCCCGATTCATACACCCAAAACATACTGCAGTGACCGATAGTCACATTTCCCGATTTCTTCGCCTCGATTTTCACGCATATTCATTTCTACAAACTAGCGCCAAGATGTGGTGGTTCTTCCGCTTCATCTTTGGCACTCTTTTCCTTTTGAGCATTGTCTTGTCTATTCCAGTAGCATTCGATGTTGGCGGTAGAGACAGCGGTCTAGCCTACAGTCTTGGGCTCTTTATTTTCTACCTATTCTACTCCATCTTCCGTCTGCTCACTCCTGACGGATCGCGCATTCGTTGGTCCATTACAAGTGTTGTTCGCTTGTCACAATCCGTTGTCATCCCCGCCTTGCTCATTTGGGCCTTGAGTACCTTCGCTGTCGATGCTGGATCACCAACCTGGGTTGAGCGCACATTGAACGCGCTTTCGGGCCGTAAAGCCGAATCGGCGTGGGACTATGTATTTGGTCAGGGTGGACTGGTGGAGACTGTTGCACTTGGCGGATGGGAGTCCGTTTTGCAGTACTCAAGCCCCGTGTTCCAGGTATTGGAAGGTTTTTGTAGTTTGTTGGTGATCCAGGCTGCTGGCCACTTGACCAAGTGGCTTGTCAGAAATGGTCGCAGTGATACTTGGATGGTAAGTTGTCCTTTATAGTCATGTTGAAACATCTAGCATAACTAACCTGCTCGATTTAGATAATTTTGCTCGTCATCTCCGGGTCTACATTGGCTAGCTCAGTCTACTTTTTGTGGAGAGTTATTCACTTCCCTCAGATCACTGGTACTGATACTGTTTTCATTGGGATCGCCGTTACTACTGCTGGCTTCCTTGGCGCATACGGTATCACCAGTGCCAAGGGGAATGTTGTTGAGTCGTCTCTGTTGTTTGCATATGTTGTGCTCTGTGTTTACCAGATCCACACCGATTATCTGCCCGCCATTGAGCCCGTTATTGAGCAGCCTCTTCAGCCCGAGTTCCCGCCTCTTCCTCCTGTCATCATGGCTTCCTATTCTACGGTCCTGCATCTGTTTGCCTTCTTGCCAGGTGCCGTACACTCTTGTTTTGATCTGCTCTACGCCGCTTTCCAGACGGTGACCCCTTCGGTCATGATTTCCTTGGTCTATCGTATTTTCGTTTTCTATTGCGCTACCCGCATTGTTCCCGCCGTTAGATTATTCGGTATCAATGGTCTTGTTGACGATGACGGGTTGGAGGATACGGCGGAGGGGGCCAACAAGGTTATGGGCTTCTTATCTTGGTTCTCACCTTCGTTCCTTATTGCTATTTACACTAGCCTTTTACTCCAACACTTTACTGTCAACGATAGCCCCGATGGCTGGACCTTGCGCGCTGGAGACGCTGACGGATCGATGTGGCAATGGGCCAACCTTGTTGGTGTCATCTCACTGTACGCACTTGAGCTGTATCTGAGCAACGAGGAGACTGGCCATTGGAAGGTGGATTGAGAGGTCCCCTGCTATCTTGCTAAACGCTATTACCGATAGCATCTTGGCTGTTAAACCTCCACTAATCCGCGAACGACAGGGACGCAACATGACCTTATCAGGTCTGCGTTCCGTTGTACCCAGCCTCCACCGTGAGTTTGGAAATTCGTTGGCTGATGGTTCAATTTTATGTGGTGTCTAGTGCCACATAATGCCGCTGTCCTCAGGCTTTTGTTTTGACGCCTAACGGGGAAGCTGGCGGTGGGTGATACTTGGGCAACCTGAACCGATGGTTTGATTGCTGCTTGATGCCAATTCCCTGTGCCCGTGGAACAAGCATCGCTTAACCGGTGGGCCCACTTGAGCTGATATTGCCTTTTTACAAAGACTGCTGGTTCGCCATGGACTGTGTCTGATTTGGTCTGTGTCGGTTGTACTATGGTGTACATTAATCAGTGGAGTTCTCCTTGATGCATGGTTAGCGCCGGCTGTCGTTTACCTTTATTTGCCTCGGCCGGGTTAGCCAACTTTGGTCCTGGCCCTGGGTTATTAGAGATTGTTAATTGAACCGTCTTGAACCAAAATGTTATTTTCTACCGTGAACTATGTTTTGATGTTGCACAAGTCACTTTTTTTGTCTGTCAAAAATGTCTCCATGATCGTGAGTAAAGAAACCAAAATGTTTGTATCTACATTTATATGTACATATATTACGACATTGCACGCTAAAATTAACACTATACGACTTTTCACCACTCCCCAAACAAAGCAAGCAACATGATATAACCAAACTAAACCGTAGCCAATAAAAACATAACCAAAGAAACCACATAAACCATAATAAATAGCCGTCCCTTCTAAGCCTTCTTCTTAGACGTCTTCCGTCTCCGCATGGCCTCCGACGCCCGCGCCAAAGCTTGACGCATGTCACCGGCCTTAAACTCCTCCAGATTGTAATATTGCGGGGCAATCTCCAGCAGCCACTGTGGCTTGACACCAGTGATGGTACGGATGTACTGCTGCGAGGTGAGGACGAATTCGTGATAGACGACCCAGTCGTATTCGATTTTGAGACCGGTAGAGGGGTGCAGACGGACGGATTGGTCGTCTTTGACAGTACGGTAGACTTTGCCCGAGGCATCGCGCATGGCTACCTGCATGAAGAAGCCGGCGAGGAGGGCACGGCGGATGTTGGGGTAATAATCGGGATCGCTAAAGGGTGTAGAAGTGAACTCGATATCATGCTTCTCCATGAGACGGTTCAGTTGCTGACGCACGTTATCAGCTGACATGAGTTGACGGTGCGAAAGGAAGTGTTCGTGACACCACTGCTTCACATCAGTGTGGGGATCCTCGACGGCACTACGGTAGGCGTGGTACGCGTTGAGAAGAGTCAGATGATCACCGTCGGGGTGGTTGAACTGGGCTTTCATCTCGTCGGCACGTTTCCGCTGGTTGGCGGGGCGCACCCAGATTTGCGGCACCGAGAGGAGTGCCGTGATGGAGAGGATTTCACTGGTGCAGTAGAATTCAGGAGAGGTGATGAGCATGACAGCGAGAGAAGGATCCAGAGGGAACTCCGAGGCAAGACTGCCGAGCTGGGTGATCTTGCCGTCGTCGTCAAGGCAGGCAAGGTAGTTGAGCTCTTCGAGGGCGCGCATCATGGTTTCGGGGGCAGGAGGATCCATGAGATCGAAGTGCACCAGATCTTCAACACCAAGCTTAAGAAGCTCCAGGACAGTGTTGGACAGGTTTGACCGAAGAATTTCAGGGTAAGTTTGCGCGATGAGCTCCTTCTTGAAGGCCTTCTCGGTGTACAGACGGAAACACTTTCCGGGCTTGGTACGACCGGCACGACCAGCTCTTTGTTGAGCAGAGGCCTTGGAAATGGGGGAAACTAAGAGAGACTCGACTCGGTTGCGGGGGTTGTAGATCTTTTGCTTGCTGAAACCGGGGTCAACGACGTAGACGATACCATCAATGGTCAGCGAAGTTTCGGCAATGTTGGTAGAAACAACGACCTTGCGACCGGGTCTACCGCCCTTCTTGAAGGGCGCGGGCGCCTTGGAGAAGATGCGCTGTTGTTGCGCGGGGGGCAGAGTACCGTAGAGAGGGTAGCAAGCGAGCGGGCCGGCATCAATCTCTTGGATCATTTGGTCGGTCTCGATTTGAATCTTGCGGCATGCGTCTTCAATCTCTTCTTCGCCCGTGAGGAACAGAAGGATATCACCTTCGGGTTCGGAGGCGTGGATTTGGAGAACGGTGCGGATGGCGGCCTCGACGTAGTCTCTCTCGGGCTCGGGGGTGTAGAAGATTTCGACGGGGTGGGTACGACCGGGAACGGCAAGGAGAGGGGCATCATCGAAGTACTTTTGGAACTTCTCGGCATCCAGGGTGGCGGACATGATGATAATCTTGAGGTCGCGGCGGCGTCTGGAAATCTCCTTGAGGAGGGCCATAAGGATATCGGTGGAAAGGGTACGCTCGTGGGCTTCATCGAGAATAATGCAGCTGTAGCGAGACATATCGGGGTCGTGCATGGCCTCACGTAGAAGCATACCATCCGTCATGTACTTGAGGACAGTCGAGGGGCAGGTCTTATCCTCGAAACGAATGCTGTAACCAACCTCCTCACCCAAAGTAACATCCATCTCATCAGCCACACGGGCAGCAACACTCATGGCGGCGACACGACGGGGCTGCGTGCAAGCAACCATCTTGCCGTTAAGCTGAGGAAGCTCATCGTAGACGACATATTGGGGGATCTGAGTGGTCTTTCCGGAACCAGTCTCACCGACGAAAACCAAAATCTGGGTAGAGTGGTACTTGTCGAGGAACTCCTGGCGCTGTTTCTGGACGGGGAGTTCACGCCGCTTCTCGAGAATGGCAAAGTATTGCTGGGTGTGTTCGCGGCCGGTGAAGGGGTTTTCGGCTAAATCTTCAATCTTCTCGGCCTGGGCGGCGGTGGTTTTGCGGGGAGTGAGACCCTCGAAGGCCGTGCCGGTGGTGGCGGAAGGCTCGCTCATGTGAGCCAGGTAGGGGTTGTCTTCTTTCTTATCTTCGGAACGGATCTTCTTGGAAGAGCCGGAATCTTCGTCGTCAGACTGACTGCGTCTGTTCTTGCCCATCTTGAATGATTGTGATGTTGGGCTGAAATTGGAGGATTATATAAACGATTGGGCGGTCTTGTTTTACAAGGCTAAAAAGAAAAGAACCAGGCTCCCCAAAGGCACTCGCAAGGCTGGTAGGTAGAATAGAGGAGATATTGAGAGAGAGAGGACGGTGATGAGATTGTGCGAAGGCAGAAGCAAGGCTACCAAATGCTGCTTTCAGAATCTCAATAGCCATTCCTAGAAAAAAAGTTCAGTAGCCTGTTGCTTGATAAGTCGTTACCCCCCGCTTATCGATATCGATAACGACAGTGCGTGCGCAATGTGACACACGGTCGAAGCTTAGTGTGTGACCACACCTAAAACACACAGTGTGTAGGAAAACCACTTAAACTTGAGGGTTAAACACTCAGAAAGCTTGCATGTGATAGAGCGTGCGACATGGCAAATGACAATTGTGTATTGAATAGGTTATTGCGTATTAAATTCCATGGATAAATAGAGTATATCCGCCAAAAAGGGCCATCAATCATACCCAAAAATGTAACTTGAAAGTCTCATTGTGCATCGCTCAATAGTTTAGCTATTAAACCCTAGAAAATCCTATCAACACCGTCCCCACGAAGTTTGGGCCCGCTACCTGGTGTGATACTACGACAATCAATCAGTATTTTAGCAACTCATAAGTCGAAATCGACAAGGTCAAGACTAATTGGGCATCATGTACGGACACCAGCAAGAGCCAGAACGGCCCAGCATTCATGTCGTCTACCACGACTCTTCTCTTGAGGCGCCGTTGAGTGAGGATCAATATGGCAAGGCCCTGAACTCTGGGGTGAGACAATGATATCATAGCGTTTAACCTTAACCATTTGACTAACAAGATATAATAGGTTAGCATTTTGACTACCCCTATCACCAACTCACACTTTCGCCAGCGTGTCACTGAGCTCGTCAAGTCTCACCATGCCGCTCTCAAGGATATTAAATCCGAGGGTACCACTGAACTGACTGCTGCTCTCCCTGATCCTATTGTTCCTCCTTTGACTCCCAAGGACACCTCCGTATTCCCCAGCTACCATGTTTCCAGTTACTACGCTTACACCAGCTCTTGGATTGATCTGGCTTCTTCGGACCCCGTCATCGCCAACATTTCCCGCCAAGTTCTGAATCTGGAGATTTCTTATGCTGTCTGGGCTGGTGTCAAGGAACTTGTCATTCCCGGGCCTAGAGTCGACTCTTCTCGGGGGAAGGCCAACCAGGGTCTCGCTCAATTTGCCCGCGCTATGGTTGAGGCTCTCAAGGTTGCTGGTCGTCATGCCATTACCCTGACTCTTCCCATGTACCGTGAGCCTGGCTTGGGCGAGTCGGTTGAGCTTTTGAGCTCTACTATCCACGGCGCCAATGAGGCGGCTAACAAGGAGATTCCTCTGTTCAGTGCTTGGGATACTTGGCACTACATTCGCTCTGTATGTGAATATGATATGAAACTTCGTGTTGGTATGTCCCTCTCCTGCATGTTTTTATTGCTCCAGTTGTTAACTATGTATCACAGGTGTCCACATGCCCAAGGTTATGCCCGAGATGGCTCTTCAATCTCGCTGGATGGCTGAGCCTGTCAACTTCTTGACTTTAACGCCTACCCAGTTCACCACTAACAAGGCTGGATATCCCGCATTAACTAAGCATCATCAGGAGTTCATGTTCAAGTTTAACCGCCTCAAGACCGCCCCCTACTATGTTCTTCAGGACATTGGTCTGGACCTCACTATCCCGACCCCTTCTTCTTCTCAACCTCTTTCCTCGGATAACTTCCCGTCTCTCGCTGATTCTGTTAAGCCTGTAGCCAAGACTCTTACTGGCGACTCTTACGTATCCTACATGCAGTACCTATACAGACAGCAAAAGCCATTCACACCCCTGGAGTCACCTGGTATGGTTTCCTTCCAAGACTTTTTGCAGAACCCTCTCCAACCTCTGTCAGACAACCTCGAGTCTGCTACGTATGAGGTATTCGAGAACGACCCCGTCAAGTACAACCAGTACGAAGCTGCTCTTGTTGAAGCTCTTTCGGAGTGGAAGGCTATGAAGAAGCCCACATCTTCCAAGTCGGGGGCTGTTGTTCTTGCTGTTGCTGGTTCAGGTCGTGGCCCTCTCGTTACTCGTGCTCTACGTGCCAGTAAGACTACCGGCGTTCCCATTGAGGCCTGGGCCGTTGAGAAGAACCCTAATGCCTATGTCTATCTTCTTCACCAGAATGCCACTATCTGGGACAACAAGGTTACCGTCGTGAAGACTGATATGCGTGCTTGGAAGGGTCCTCTGCTTCCTGACTCCACCCCAGAAAAGCCCGTCTACGGCAAGATTGATATCCTCGTTTCCGAGTTACTTGGATCCTTCGGTGACAACGAGTTGTCCCCCGAATGCCTTGACGGTATTCAACACGTTCTTTCTAAGCCTCATGGTATCTCTATTCCGCACTCTTACACTGCCCATATCACCCCTCTCTCCGCTCCCAAGCTTCACCAGGACATTCTCAAGCAAAAGACACACATCGATCCCCATGCTTTCAGCACTCCTTATGTTGTCCAGTTTGCCGCCCACGACTTCGTGTGTGACCGTGGCGTCCCTGGACACGCCCGCTTCCAGCAAACCTGGGAATTCTCCCACCCCATCCCCGATAAGACCATCGCTCTCATCGAGGCTCGCAAATCCGGTGGTGTCATTGGCGGCGGCGGTGGCAGCATGGCTGGCTCTGCTGGTGCCAATGAACACAACTTCCGCCAGTGCCATTTGACCTTCGTGGCACGCAACAAGGGTGTTATTCACGGTCTCGGTGGTTACTTTGAGTCTACCCTGTACCAAAAGCAGACTGGCGAGCCAACAAAGGTGGAGATCTCTATCTTGCCCGAGCAGATTGATAAGAAGAGTAAGGATATGGTTTCGTGGTTCCCCATTTACTTCCCTCTTCAGAACCCTATTGATTTCCCAGGTGATTCGGAGATTGAGGTTACCATGTGGAGACAGACGAACGACACCAAGGTTTGGTTTGAGTGGCAAGTAGAGGCGTATACTTGGATTGGTGAGAACAACCGGATTAAGATTGCTTCTTCGGGTTTACACAGCAGCGCTCCAGTTGCTTGCTTGATGTAGAGAGTGGCTTTCTACTCGAAATAAAATGTTTATGGTTTGTGATATTCATTACCTCTTCAGTACCCCATCGTGATTATAGAAGCTACATTGTCAACGACTTGGGGGTAACTGCCATCTTCGGGAATCTCGGATGATGATATGAGACTGTAGCTGCTACTAGATCATCAAGACTAAACTTTTTTTTTTGTTGTTGTTGTTGTTGTTGTACTATTTATCGTCTACCTGAACAGAGCTAACTATCAATACGACGACCTCACCCGGCGCGTCTGATCACAAAGGTGTCGTCCTTTGGGCCAGTCTCGAGAGGTGAGGAAATGCGAGTGCATTTCGCCAAGGAACCCTCCTATGACCAAACTGAGGGCCCGGTGACGAACACCAGGAGGGGCTTGACGATGCAAGTACTGTGAAACCTCCCCGCAAAATTTGCACATCTATCTTCGTGGGTGTCGAAATAAATCAACCTTTTCCAGAGGGTGTCGGCTTGCGGCATGAATC
>JSUI01006428.1:0-62380 GCA_000833645.1 Huntiella omanensis
CAGACCCCGATGGTAACCCTAAGCTATAACTTTTCTTGGTGTCCAGGCGCCGTTCGCAGGCCAACAGTACCCCAAATCTCTGACATGAAGACACACAAGTACACAGGAGAACGTTCCGGATTGCCGCCTGAACCAGGCCAGCCATAGCCATCCAGTCAACGACTTCTCAATCCGGGAATGCATATTTCCCAATTGGGATTTCAACTGGTTTTCCCTATTCGGACACAAAATCGCCCAATGGGGACGTTTTTGAATTCTGAATACGGTAGCTACCCTGTGATGCGGCAAGATATCTAGGTATCAGTTGGGGAATTGTCAAGGTTTGTCAACGACCGAAAAAGACCCCCCGGTGAGAGAGCGGCGATTGACCGCGAAGGTGAGCAAGCATATTGTATCGCTTTCTACCCCCCCAAAAATGAGCTGTCGATAAGTAGGATTATATCATAGTTACCGCAGTGTTTGTGGCGCACGCCACAACAGCCCCATTGGGTGATTCCCTGTCCGAATGCGGAAAACCCGTTGAAATCCCAATTGGGAAATATGCATGCCCGGATTGAGAAGTTGTTGACTGGATAGCTGGCCCGGCCTGAACAGACTCTGTTGTCAAACCGTCCCTTGATTCTCGCATCAAGCCAACCCTAGTGGTGACCATTTTCCAGGGTTAGGTTACGAAGTTGGCACAAGACGTCGTAAAACTGGCTAGTTGCCTCGATGGTCCGTAGGAAGCGCCGATGAGTCCGTCATATGTCGAATGTGATTCTCTCATCTTGAAATGGTGGTCTCAGAACGTATGTAGATTCATTTCACACTACTGTCTCTCTCCTACGCCCGCGGCATTCGTACACCTGTAGATTTTTTCGCCAGTTCAACAAACTCAGGGAGATTCTCATAAACATGTTTCATATCAAGTAACAATTATTGACACCAGGATACTCTGAACGCACTAATTGTATACATTCATACAATAACATCCTCGAAACTGGACCGGTGGGTATCCATCGTGCATTAAAGAAGCGGGCAACACATCGTCCAGAGCTCTGTCCCATGCAACCCCGCTAGTCGAGAGAGGCCGCAGGCACAATCTGGACCCGTGCTTGGCTGTCCCACCCGCTTTCTCGGGTGTCCAAACAACGTGGCCAGCTAAAGGGTCTCTTCATCGCAAGTTATCGGGGGCATACGAGTACCACTGCGCTAGCAAGACGGATTATTTGGTCTTTGCTATCTGTTATAGTGATATCAGTGATAATAAGGGCATCACATTTGATGTGCAGAAACCCCAACCCTAATCAGAACCTCCGACAGAGTACAATATAACTGATAGATATGCACTGTAAGTCAACTGGCAAGACCAAGAGATTAAGACCTAGTTGAACAAGATGTCTATCTCATTGTCGATTACAAGGCTGGTCTCGTAGAAAAACCCGTGTTGTATTACTCGTGGATTAGGATTGCATAGTTTCTTTCCTATCATGGGGCAGGTCCATCGGGACAAAGGAGTGATACCGTTAGATCTCTAGATAGGATGACGGATGAGTAGGCTGACAGCGAGGCTTTGGGCTTGCTCACATAACTTGAACGACGTAACCGTGTTTGGAGTTGGTTGTGTTATGCAGGCCCCGTCAATGCCATCCATCGGTCTCCAATGAGTTTGTACGTGGCGTTTTCTGTTGCTCGGGTTGGAGTCATGTCCAAACTGGATTGCGAAACTTACTTCATTGAGTACCAATCTCGGTACGCTGCGTCCCTGACTGTCGAGTCTTCCCAGTTGAACCCATGTTGGGAATCTCCGGCAGGGCCTTCTTTTTGGCCGAGCCAGAAGCAGAAGCGGCGTGGGATTCAGTCACCTCCTCGACATGACTAGCGCTTGCACGATTCACTTTTACTTGATGCCTGTCCAGACGGCCCATATGCTGCCGAGCCACAAAATGGGCCCATATTGCAACGACCCCCATACTCAATAGAGCTTGAAATTGTCATGTTAGATTGGATGAACGACTCTGCGGGTAGGATAAAAACTCGCTAGATCGGTTCCCATTCCCTTCAGCTTGTTGCTCTGTGACAGCTATTATCTTGGGGCCAAGACACCACAAGATAGTCTCGAGCCGCTGTTGGCAATAACTGACAAGCATGGTGTGACAAGGCTTTATCTTGAAAGTATATTGATACCACGGAAGAAGTAGACATGAGAAATGAGTCGTTTGAACAAAAAGCATAGTGTCTGTTTTTACGTAGCGTGTTGTCCTCCCGAGATTCTAATGAGGAACGCAGTCGTGAGGTGACATAATTGCCATTGGGACATGATCCATTAGCACTCACATGGTTCTTTGGTCTGGCAATCTATCCGGGGGTACCCCCTGGGCTGTGGTGTGGGTAACCTGCGTTCAGCGTTAGGTTTGTCCAAGCATAGTGATACACTCGAAAGTGTGGACATTACATCTTGTAACACAGCGTAATAAAGTGAACTACCCGAAAGTACGGGTTTTGCCTCGAGTAAGATCTCATAGCGCCATACAAGACTTCTGACCGAACCTTAATTGTGTTGATGATGACATTTAACTGCCCAGATTCTCACGTTCATTAACTTACGCAATATAACAGTCTCTACATTACAGTGGCAGAGGCTCATGGCGGTTAAATTTAAATAGCCCCAAACTGACATATGTTACCCGGCACTTTGCATTGCGTGTTCCTTCTATGCCATTATAGACCACAACTCTTGTTTACACCTATAGGTCCTGTAAACAAGATGGCGCTGTTGGGGACAACAGTGGATTTGGGGACCGTAACAACAACAGGGAATGCAGGGTGTAGAAATGAGATCATGACAGGTCACTGTTGAGTGGAATATTGGCGGATTAATGTATATTCTACATACTTTGTTATCTGCCGACCCAAAACCCGGCAAATCAACCCCAGGAACGAACAAAAACAGCCCCTCAAGCAAGACGAGAACAAAACCGTGCCAGCACAATTGAACCCGACGATTAGCCATCATGACAGCGGTGAAAGCCAGCACGCGCTAGATAGCCATCCATCCATCCCAACATCCATCAAACTAGCAACAGCGGTGTCTGGAACCTGTTCGACAGACAGCTGAAGCAAACCTCCGGGGCTATATTAACGGGAGTACGCCCACAAGAACTTTGAGACGGTATCGAGGATGACCATGGACGTCCCGCTCGAATCCAGGTCCATGATCATCACTTTAACTTCGTACTCTCCAGGCGTGGGATCTGGGGAGTACCCAATTAAAGGCATAGCGTGAGAATTAACGCGACCAGATGGGTCGCGTACAGTTAGGGTGGCTCATCAGCCACCATACTGTTGGCCGGAAGTGTTCGAACATGAAATAGGGACGGTCTCGCCGACATAGCCAGTAACCTGGACGTTGTCAAAGGCGAAGTTTGTCATTGTTGTTGTTGTTTGGGGATAAACAAAGTATAGGGCACTTGATGGTGCCAAGAAAGTATGATGATTGAAGGCCTGAGCTGGTCGTCTGAAAGAATATTGTTTTGACGACCAAAGTTGAGTGCCTAGACAATGATGATTTTGATTGATGGGCCAAGAAGAGAAAAGAAATGATTCCAAAGAGGAGTGTTGAGGTCTGCTTTATAGTCTATTATGAGTAGAATTTGGTTAGGCCGGCGCTCTTTACGTCCCGAAGGCACTCATGTTTGCAGGTAGCTTCGATATTGTCATGGACTTTCCAGTTTTCATCTAAGCTCCTTCAAAAATGTCCAGGGAAATTCTACCTACGTGGGACAACCGTTTAAGTAGTTTACGACATAAATCTGGTTAGACAGCAAATCCGACTCGATGACATGTGGGTTCATCAACCGTTGCTTGTCGCACCACCGAGACTTTGAAGACACAAAGACAGAGCCGTCGTGGACAAACAGAAGTACTACAAACATTCATAAACTTGTCTTTGGAGTGTCGTGCACTGCGTATTAGACTGGGGTTTACCCTCAAGACAAAGCGCAAAAGCAATACAGCTTTAGATTTGTTGCTAGTGCGTGCCGTGTAAGAACCCGTTTAAGGTGCAATTGTGTGGAACCCGCGACAGCGTCCCGGAATGCGACTTCTGAGGTATTTTCCATCTGATAGAGCAAAAGGTAGCTTGAACATGGAAGGGATTTAAGTCGTTGGAAAAGAGACCTGATCCAAACTTGAAGCTTGTTGCACCGGATGATCACCGTCAAAACGCAAAGACAGAACCATTGAGAGATAAACCCTAGAACTAGGGTTGCCATCATATTCCGCACTCGTGCGACAGAAAGGATCATTAAGGTTTATCACAATCAACGACTCCAGTTGTCAAGTAACTGTGACCGCCATTAGTGCTGTTCAAATGGTCTAAATTCGGTTGAGTCGGGTATTAATGAGGACTAGGCTTGCAACACTCCACTAAGGTAGTCGTATTCGATATATAACGGCCGAAGTATCGAAGCAGATAAACCCGACTAAGAAACAGCCGGTAGGCCTTAATACGACCATCGATTTACGTTGTATACACTTCGGATTCAACCTGTAGGAGCAGCGCCTCTACACCATAGCCATACTTGTAAAATATGAAATGGCCCGCACGTTGTGGATGGTGTTCCGATCAACGGGAGATGATGGAGGGCATGGTTAGAGTATTCAAGTCGCCCATGTTTCGCGATGACAAACGTACGTGTCAAAGGGTAGATCGCGAAGGCCTGTGAACGAACGACAGTGGGTCAGCCTGTATGTAGCCGTTCGTGTGACGTCCCGTCCGGAACAGCCGGGGGCCCGGGCTTTAGAGCATGGGTATCAGTGTGACACAAGCAAGGGAATATACGACTACAGGGGGTGAGATCAACGTCACTTGCATACTAGTTTTTGGGCGATAAGTACATACATTGACAAAAAGCCCTTGTGAGTTGTAGCAGAGATATAACCTAGATGGCGGGAAAGGATCATGGAAGTGAAGAGTGGAGGTATATATCATTGTACTCAAAGGCTTCCAAAAAAGCTTTAGGGGATGTGAAGGTATCGTATGCTAGAGTGACCACATAGAATATCCAGAATTGGCAATATCGAACCGTATAGACTGGCGCAATGATCGACTAGGAGAGGGAAGGGAAGCAGTGGTATATGTAAGCGTTTGTTGGCCCATGCGTATGTAGAAGGCCGAATGAGCCCAAAGGAACATCGGACTGAAGTGGGTAGCCCTGCAAGAACGACTACCTTCCAGATAACCTTTCCAGAGCAACGGTTCCGCTACATTCCAAGTCTCTCGATTCGTTTCGCTATTGCGGTGCACTCCAAATTAACCAGTAACATACACTTTGCATGCTTCCTATATATAGCGGGACTAGTTTGGTAACATCAGCCGATCTCAACGTTATTTTTGCTAGGGCTAGAAACCCCGGAGTTCCATGTGGGCATGGTACAAAGCATATAGTGAGATCGTCTCACAGCAAATACTATAATAAAAAGCCCACGAATGTGAAGAAGGGGACTTCTGCAAAGAACAATCCGTCCTGGATACGATTCATTACGAACGGACCTAGAAGCTGTGGTTATACTATCACGCTTCACGAACAGCCATAGTCCCATTAGGAATGGAATAATCCATCTCACGGCAGTCATTATGACGTCTGTATCTATATATACACAGAGACTGTAAATCGTGATAATCAAACGCAACTCTGATAGAACCCCGTAATTTCCCAAATTCAATCCGTGGCATTGTAAATCTGGTCATCATTCCGACTGTTTAGCTGATTGTTAGAATTGAGTACTGCGCGGTGTCACGGTAGCCAAGGTCACCTCTGATACTATCCAACGACCGTTAGTTGATATCAAATGTAGCATGCTCGAAATGATTCAAATGTCACCAGTTTTAAAATATCAATGTAGGGCAATCCGCCAGCGAATATATTTCCAGATCCAGATCTAAAACTTTTAGTCCCTTTTTATCTTCTGTCCCTCTACACTCCGAATCCATATACAGGGCTTTCCAGAAGCCTACAGCCAGTGCATGTATCCTAGATCCCCTCCTTCAACTCCAAACTCCTTCATTCAATCCCATCCAAAGTCCCGAGAATAGCCAGTATCCATATTCAGGTCGATGTATGTCGCAGTGTCGGAGATAAATAACAATATTCTGTGATAATGATAGGTCTTGGTATATAATTTACGCCGTCATGACAGACAAAGAGCTTAGACAGCCCAGTTTGTTCGTTCAGCGATAGAAGTGGGTGTAGTCGTTGCACCGACGAGAGCGCAACGTGCGAGTCGTTGTATCGATCCCCTTGCGGGAATGCTTCGGCTGGTTGGAATTGGTAGCCGGCAATTCATGATCAACCCGAGCTCCCGTCGAGGTCTTTGCGACAGACGAAGTGGTGATGTGCTTAGTGACTGGAAGAGCTTGTGTAATGCAAACTCTCTTTGAGCGGCCGGCCTCGTTGGTGGGAGGCTCCTTGCGCTTCATACCAGCAAGTGGAGGAAGCTGGGGGAAGTCAAAATGGTGTACGGGAGACGGAGTCTTGCCATCAGAGCGAGTGGGCGGCGAGGGAGGGTGTACGCGGCCGCGCTCTGTGGGTGACTGTACAGAGCGCTTCTGTCCAATGATTTGAGGAATTGGTCGGAAGACAACGTCTGGGCGAATAATCTTCTTAGTGATCGGCTTTTGGCGGCGAGAGACAGGTACCGCAAAGGCATCGGTAGCGGAGTTCGTCTGATGGGTCACAACCCGCCATTGTTGGCTACCAAGGTCGGGTGTAGATTGTTGGCGCCCGGGAGAGTAGCCACCAGCTGGTGACGAACTGGCAGTAGTGATAGTATCCGGCGATCGCCCATCATGAGTGTCGTTGGGTACGTGGTTGGTGAGAATCTCGGTCTTGCTGGCGTTTGTCGGAGTTTTAACAACCGCAGCGTTGACTGACTTGGCGGTATCAATGGAAACAGGCATAGGTGCCTTGTCGGAATCGTCGATAACGGTGACCGAGCGACTTGCGGCCAACCTAAGCGCCTGTCTCAAGCGCTGGGTTTTAGTGTTGGGGAGTGTCGTCGGCAAAGGCATGGGTGTGGACCGGTCCAAGGCCATAGATTCAGTGACGGCGGGTGCAGCGACGTCAACGGGGGCGATGGCCGCGACCCGAGTTTGCGGATCGGAAGTGGCGAGATCCTCGACCTTGCGAAAACTACAAGTAGCGTTGATGGGAGCCGTGGAAACCTAGTCCGTCCGGCCCTCGTCGTCGCTGGAGTAGGCAGTACCCGTGGATGCGTCAGTGGGGTTCGATCCTGGGGATTCGGCGTCCGCTGAATCTACGATTGTTGTTATGTCAGTATCAATTCTGGCTATAGTATAATCTTCGACTTACCATCGTTGACAGGCTTTGCCTCCTGGGAGACCCGCTCCAAGGTAGCGCGGGTGGCGATCATCAGATTGCCAAAGTTGAAGCGGGAACGCTTGATATGAGTGGACGAAAACATTTTAATTATCGATTTGGTTGTAAATTTGGTAGTTGCGTTTAATTCAGTTAAGCTAGAATCAGTTTTATGAGCAGCGTAGTTGCAGATAAATTCGAGTAGCAATTGCGATGAAGAGGGAGGAAGAAAGAGAAGAAAGAAGGAGAACACTGGGAAAAAGTAAACAGAGGGAAGTAAACATGGGCACATACCAACCCAGAACGGGTAGGTACGTTCATATTCATTCATATAGGGTAGAGNCCAGCCGCTCTACTACAGGGCGTGACTTGTCGGATAATGGCTGGTCTCCCCCGTTACTTGGGGCTCTAACCCCTACGAGACTAAACATGGGGCCTTGGGGTTACTCTTATATGTTCGTCGAGATGCCAGTGGTGCTTCCATTACTGTCGATGTTCAGTCCACGCATGCTAAGCTATTCCGTCTTCTGCGTGAACGGAGACTCAGAAACTCTTTCATCTTTGTCTGCTTGTCTACCTATGGCACTTCGCTCGACACTCCGAGACACCTATTCAGTACGACCAACTCTTGAGTTTCTTCGCCTGATGACCCGAACATACGATACATTCGCATCCCTCGAAGTCTTTGTGAATGGCTCTCCCTCCAAATCTTCGCCGTTGTTTTTCTTGGTCAGCAAGTTGTTGGCATCTCAATCACGACTTCCAGATACTTGCTAGAAATGGAACTATCGCTGCGAGACGACTAACGACCTGACGTTGACGCCACTCCCTGCAGTCACAAATTCCATTACTTGTGTTCCCCGACGACCCATGTCCCGAATCCATGCGCATGCCCCTAGACCCCCACCTATTCTGAACGCAGCGTCATTCAAACGGCTACGTACATACATACATACACATTTATGTACATAAGTGCAAACCATCAAACATTAAGCAAGTTTCTTGATGCCATGCTCTCAACCGCGCATAGTTCGCTACATACGTCAGTGGATTAGAATGTGTAAATCCTACAATCCATCATGACATGTCTCTTGAATTACCATCAACCTCGCCCAGACAATTCTACATTTGGCAGGTATAGCCGCGATGCCGACATTGGGTTTCCATGTAGTCGGATGCTACGTCGATGGAACCTAGAACGGAATATTATCTCGGTCATTTTTGTTAGATTCTCGACCAGGTTTCGACCTCACCTTCTCATGCTCCCGTTCTTTGTTAGTAGACCGCTCGTGTTAACTGAGTCGGATTCAAAAGGACCGCAGAACTATTTGCTCCCTGGCCGATCAGCTTCGCTATAGCTGTAACACGCGCTGAAGTTGTACATGCGGAAGCTTACGAGCTATGAAGGACTTGTTCTGTCCCAATGAGATTAGGTGATTCTGTCGGTATTGCATGTCTATATGCAACCGTACACCTTTTCCACTTTGATACTTTTTGTGTCGCCATTGACTAACTAGTCGAACTACATGCTATGACCATGTATATTCACATTCACAAGCATTACTTCACGTGGTCGCATTAAGTGCTACCGCCGCATTGTCCGCCGAGATCTATCCTTCAGAGATTTAGTACCGCGTACTGCAAATGCTGTCCGCTACAAACCGTTTGGAACCTGATATCCCGTAGTGAAACAAACAAGACTTCTCCAAGCCTCGCCGCAATATTCAAGGTCATGGACGCTTCACACCGGTTGACGTCCATTGTGGATACACTGTCTTGATCCTTTCTCTCGGCACGGCAGTGCTAGTCAACCTGGTGATAGCCCTTACCCTATCAATGTCCCGAAATTCCGGGAGGAACATGTCATATTGATTCCCGTCTGGAGGTCCCGGTTTGGGTTGATGCTAGCCACGAATGGGGTTGGACCCTCGATACCGCAACCACTTATAGTAGCTGATATTACAGCTAATCATTCCATCGGGAACTATACATGGCTACCGAGCGGACATTGTGATGTAACAAGAAGCCACCAGACATGATAGAGACTGGCAATACTTTATGCGGGTTGCAAGATATGCGTGCTTGTGACGAGTACCTCAATGTACACGGCTAGTTCTCATGGACAGATATCATCAAAATGCAACAGCCGGTCTAGACGCAGCCTTGTGGCATTCCTGTACATCAACCGCCGCCGGCTGCTCAACGGATGGCGGTCGCCTGTGTCTGGAGGACCAAAAATATGTATCGAGTGATATCTCGCACGTGGACAGCGGCACAGGCCTGGATAGCGGCCAAGCAGCTGCCAACTCGTTTGAGGGGCGCCAAGAAACGAGTCTCACGATACTGGCGGGCGACAAAACACTGGGAATATGAACTCAGATTTGCAGTATTTCGCAATAGAGACGGGTCGAGATTTAAAGCTGCGACCTGCAAAGTTAGGTCAACGGCCGAGGACACGAAATCAACAGAGTAATGCCAGTACAGTAACAGGCACTCTTCGTCATGGGGATGTTTAATACCCCGAGTTCGCTTTGTAGTCAGACCTAGCGGCGGTCCTTGCCTTGGGGTCGTTCCAGTGACAGGCGATAGTCTATGTGACAGATGTGTCCGTTTAGGGCTACGTATAGGCCATCGTATCTGGTCTAACGTGCTGTGATATAGTGATTATCATATGTCAAGACGTCCTATACACGAGTTTCGCCGAAGTCGTGACGGGTCGATGACGAAAACACCGGATTAGCGTGTTCATCAAAATTTAGGTTGATACGTTACCTGTGCCGTGATTTTGTGATCAATCATGACTGGCTGCATGCGATTGAACAGTTCAAATCGACCCCAAAATCCGGCGAGGCTACAAAGTGAACTTGAGGCTCCGAACATCCATAGGGCTAAGACTTACTATCACTATACTGGCCTTACTCCATTGATTTCTTGTTCTCAGTCAATGACACAACTTTGCAGGTTGCAGGTTGCAGTTGTAAGTCTCAACCCGTCGTGGTTGTAAAATACTGCGATCCCGTGTTCACTTATGATATACCCCAATTTCATGCCCGTGGTGTGTTACTCGAGAGACCAGTGCAAGAGTCTTAGTAGCACCACGGTTAGTGCAAGCCGGCTTGTTTGTGATGTCTACAATATCCCGGCGTGATGATCCTAAAATGTCTACGCCGCCATATGTCGTCGAAAATGGATGGAATTGTGGTCAATATGTTATATTGAGCTACCTGAACAATATCTTTTTCTGAGGCGCCATTTGCTGGGAAACTCCATGATAAGACTTGATGAATTCTGGAAAGTCCATAACAATATCGAAGCTACCTTGATAGATGAGTGCCTTCTGGATCTGAAAGGCGCCTGCCTAACCCATATCTAGCCATAACAAACTATAAATGAGACGTCAACACTCGTCCTTAGACTCATTTCTTTTCTCTTCTTCATCCATCAACTAAAATCATATTTGGCTAGGCATTTAACTGAGTCGTTAACATAATCACTATTTTCAATAACATCCCACCACACGACCAGCTGACGCCTTCAACTATCATACTTTATTGGCACCATCAAGTGCCCATACTTTGTTTATCCCCAAATAACAACAACAATCACAACGACAATGACCAACTTCGCCTTTGACAACGTCCAGGTTACTGGCTATGTCGGCGAGACCGTCCCTATTTCGTGTTCGAACACTTCCGGCCAACAGTATGGTGGCTTGTCAGCTACCATGACTGTACGTGNGGAATTGTGGTCAATATGTTATATTGAGCTACCTGAACAATATCTTTCCCTGAGGCAACATTTGCTAGGAAATGCCATCATCAAACTTGATGAATTCTGGAAAGTCCATAACAATATCGAAGCTACCTTGAGAGATGAGTGCCTTCTGGATCTGAAAGGCGACTGCCTAACCCATATCTAGCCATAACAAACTATAAATCAGACGTCAACACTCGTCNTGCTATCAAGTGGCCCACTCTTTGTTCACCCTCAAACAACAACAAAAACAATCACAACAACAATGACCAACTTCGCCTTTGACAACGTCCAGGTTACTGGCTATGTCGGTGAGACCGTCCCTATTTCGTGTTCGAACACTTCCGGCCAACAGTATGGTGGCTTGTCAGCTACCATGACTGTACGTGACCCATCTGGTCGCGTCAATTCGCAAGCTATGTCTTTAATCGGGTACTCCCCTGAACAATTCGGCTCCAGTGTTTATCTCGCCACGCCTGGAGAGTACGAAGTCAAGGTGATGATCATGGATCTGGATTCGAGCGGGACGTCCATGGTCATCCTCGATACCGTCTCGAAGTTCTTGTGGGCGTACCCCCATTAATATGGCCCCGGAGGTTTGCTTCAGCTGTCTGNCAGCTACCATGACTGTACGTGACCCATCTGGTCGCGTCAACTCACACGCCATGTCTTTAATTGGGTACTCCCCAGAACAGTTCGGCTCCAGCGTCTATCTTGCTACGCCCGGAGAGTACGAAGTCAAGGTGATGATCATGGATCTCGATGAGAGTGGGACATCCATGGTCATCCTCGACACCGTCTCGAAGTTCTTGTGGGCGTACCCCCATTAATATGGCCCCGGAGGTTTGCTTCAGCCGTCTGTCGAACAGGTTCCAGACACTGCTGTTGCTCGTTTGATGGAGGATTGGGTGGATGGATGGCTGTCTGGCGGGTGCTGGTTTTCACCGCTGTCATGATGGCTTGTCGTCGGGTTCTATTGTGCTGGCACTGTTTGGTTCTCGTCTCGCTTTGGGGGAGTGTGTTAGTTCGTTCCTGGGGTTGGTTTGCTGGGTTTTGGGTCGGCAGGTAACAAAGTTTCTAAAATATATCTTAATCCGCCAATATTCCACTTAACGGTGACCTGTGACCTTCTGATCCCTATATACTGCATTCCCTGTTGCTGTTACGGTCTCCATATCCACTGATGTTCCCAACAGCCACATTTTGTCTACATTACTTGCGATGTAAACAAAGGCTTCGCTCCATGATGACGCACAAAGACTTGATAATAGAGAGTCTCCGTTATTGTGTGTAGGTTTGAGGCTACTTAGATGACACTGTAACAAGCCCTCTGGCCATGATATCCAAAAGAAAGATCACATACAGAACGTTCTGCGCACTTTATAGTTAACACCACCCTATATTCCATCAGTGGCCGTTGTTTGCATGGTAGGCTCCTGTGACGTCACAACCCTGCGTTGTTGCGCTCTCAAGTACACTATCTCATAGTACCATGGTTCTGGTTTCATCCCATGCACATGAGGCTCGAGTGATATAGATAGGTTAGACAACAGGTATCGTGTAAACGTATGCATATGACCTGTAACCTGGCCATGCTCATGAAATATCACAAACTGGACATCATATCAACGATCGATTGAAGCATGGCCAACCAACATGACCCACTTATTGACTGTGAATCTTTGTACTGGCGTCACCAAACGCTGAAAGCGCCAGGGCAAAAATAAGAAGGCCTCCCCCCGCCGCCACCTCATAATATTGAATGGTAATGCCATCTTCAGCTAGAAAACGGCATCAAAGCAATTCTTGCGAAACGGACGACCCTTAAAGAGATTGATTGCGCTCGAGTCAAGGACAACTACGCAAATGACATGACACCGAGGTCCGCCCGAGATGTGACGAGGACACTGGTGAACGAAGTACGGCGGGAAGGGGACTGAAGTAGCCTATGCGTGATCCATTCTTTCTATGTCTCCGGTGCTCTCGATGGATGCCTCCAGTCCTTGGGGATAGACACGCTGGTGGGGAAATATTTCCTCCCGCAGATGTGCAAGTGGGTTCCGTCCTTCCATTTTGCCCGTAGCACATAAATTCACGTGTACAGACTTCTAGAGCCGCTGTAATCAACTAAAAGCACTTTAACACAAGGCTTGCTAGAATCACGTATTCATTACACATTATTCAAAATTTTTCTTTGCAGAATGTGTTCAAGACCACGTAAAGGCTCCGTCGAAAAAGACTTGTACAATGTTCAGGGCACAGCGCTGAATGTCTGCGTGCAGCAAGTAAAACACATGGCGAACAGATCGGACAAAGTCTCGCACAGGAGTGGATTTTGGCTGCTCTAGAACGAGACTGTTCTTTCACATTGTTCTTGGAAATGGGATCAATACAACCCGGACCTTCATTTTAAAGACTTTATAACGGCAAAGACTATGCCGCTAGGTCAGGCCCTGAGACGTGTCAACCTGCTAGCCAACTGGTGGGGCTGACTGACGCAAGTATATTTGTTTTTGATAATAGACGTCTGACAACGACTACACCGCAGTCATTGACAGCTTGGGTATATACTCTGGTCACTGTCTCCCTGTTCCCCTGACGATTTTGTCTCTCCTGTCTAGAGAACTTAAACCAGACGCCACATACGCACATACACAATGCTACTGTCACCACTTGCAACACTCTGACACTAACACCATCACTCGTGAGGGTTTACAATACATATAGTTTCATGTCTCTGTTGTAAAGACATCTTTATAAACATCTTCTCGCATTATATCGGAAAGGTAGGAAAAATCATAACAATTTCATTCGCACTATGGAATAGATCTGCTTCCGCTCCAGGTATAGGCTAATATTCACATGTCCCCTCCACGCTCTACCGCATTATAAACCACCAAAACACCCAAACACCACCAGTATGTCATAACAACGCTGATGTTATCTCTGTATCTTTTCCAAGACAACTCGAATCTGAACCACGCCATAGCTCAGCCTAACTTTCACTGTCCGACTCTGACCCAACGAGCGTCTCCTCAAATTCCTCATCTGATGAGAACTCCGTGTGTTCGAAATCGCTAAACCTGAGGGCTGGCTCGTCCTCTTGGTATTCATCCTCTGGGTCTTGAGGCTGGAACGCAGCGCTGGGAGTGGGAGCATTCAGGCCGACCACGAACCAGGACGGTTCCGCTGGCAACAGGCCGAGTCCAAAAGTACCAAAATACGTTCGGATATCATCTGCCGTATGCTGCACATCCAATGCGAGCGCAGCTTCTACAGCATGGGCGTGAGTCGGTTGGGCGGTGGTAGGGAAGCCAAGGAGAAACGCGCGGATTCTCCTGATCTGCCGACGACACTGGGCCTGGCACCGCAGGGCGAGAGCGTGATACTGGCTGACTCTCTCACCGAAGGAATCCACGTCGAACCCCATCGTCGTTGCAGTTTCCTCGCAACGATTCAAAAACTCCANCGAGTCCAAAAGTACCGAAATACGTTCGGATATCATTTGCCGTATGCTGCACATTCGATGCGAGCGCAGCTTCTACAGCACGGGCGTGAGTCGGTTGGGCGGTGGTAGGGAAGCCAAGGAGAAACGCGTGGATTCTCCTGATCTGCCGACGACACTGGGCCTGGCACCGCAGGGCGAGAGCGTGATACTGGCTGACTCTCTCACCGAAGGAATCCACGTCGAACCCCATCGTCGTTGCAGTTTCCTCGCAGCCGTTCAAAAATTCCACTTCTAACTCCGTTAAAGCAACGGAGTTAGCCGGTCGTGGAAGTCCATATTTACCATGGAGGAATTGGTTCATGACCAACAAGTCCCGGTAGATTAAGAAAACGGAATTGTTTTCCTGGACAATTTCATCGAGCATTTCAGGTAGATGCTCTATTGTGTCTTCCCTGATTTCTTGCCCATCGAAATCGTAGCGGAACTCCATCAAGGAGCCCACGCTAACAAGATTCCTGACGCAATTTACCATCAGGGGACTCGATGTAGGGATACTTCCCGAGCCAATCCAAACTATATCACAGGGGTTCCGGGGAATAAAGAGAGTGGGTGCCAGCCTGGTTCTTATGGTGGATTGAGCAGGCATGTTTGCATTGTCATTGTTTGTACCAAAGTTGCTCAGCGGCATTGTGGACGATAAAACAACAAGGTATCCGGGGGAGGTTTCTATGTTACAATCAGTTTGTTAGTCCTAGCTTCACTCAAAACATGGTTGAGACCAAATGCTTACAGATGAAAGAGTTGAATCTAGCTTGCTTGTTCAAATCTGGTATCCAAAAGGGTAGCAGAAAACAACAACAGACAGAAGGCTGATGCTTTAGCAATAGGCAGGAATGAAAACAGATATCTTCAATGCCAACGACGAGGAAGACAAGTTATGAAGGCAGCAATGAATGAAAATCAGGTCAACCGATGATTAGAGACGTCAAACGCTAGTTCGTTCAAAAAGACAATTATCAAAATAAAACTTCCCAGGAATTCGGTGGAGATGGAAGAGAAAGTTGACCTGGATGGTTTGTTGACGTGGAAAAGAAACTCAATGCCCGTCCTCAGGGTGTTGACTGTTAACGGCACCACAATTTAGGGGCAGTCCCACTGTATGCGAATAAGTCTTGGCTACATCAACATTAGTACCTTCCGTCTACATTTCTGGGCCTTTCCCATAGTTTGTCAGTCTTTCCTGGCCCACTGGTTTTTGGGTGACTACTGAGTATGATTCTTCAGAGCCCCATCGAGGGAGCCGGTAGTGTTATTTCTCAGGCGGAAACAGCAGTAGGGGTGCTTACATAGTGCACAGTAATCCTGAATAATCCCCGAGGCAATCAAAGATTATCTGGTAAATGTCACTTCGGGCGTTTCATTTGCGATAGGAGGATAAAGTGCCGGCCTGCAGGTAACGTCAAGCGTTGCAAACCATATACTACCTCCACATCATCGTGAATCCGGACTACAAAGAGAACGTTGTATTTCCTATTTCGGACACACTTCAACCGCTGTACAGCACGGCCCACTTCCCCGGACAGAGCAAACCGTTGGATGTGTATACCCCAACCCTATGCGTTGTCATGGATGGATTCTCGAAAGGGCTCGGGCTTTGGTTGTATGGCTCCACGTTGTGCAGTCGCTGATCGGTGATGGCGTCCAGTCTATAGAGTTACAAGAGCACACATGTTTTTTCAAGGTCACTGTTCCATGTTGATCCGGACGATGATTGTTTCTGCAGGTCTATCGTCTTGAACCCCTCATTCTTTCGACTATATGAGCACGGCTAACTCCAATGACCACTGCCGTTGCTATCATTTGCCAGCAGGGTCGTGTCTCGCGAGTTCCAAATATACGCCGTCACTAGACCTACCTTCTGTGGACAATTAACGAGTTGACGTTGACGCCGCTCCCTGCAGTCACAGATCCCACGATCTGTGTTTTACAACACCCGAGGTCTCGATCCATGCACATGCGCCCAGACCTCCAACTCTTCCGAAAGTGACGTGATACAATCGACTACATACACACATACATATGTACATATGTACATCCATATTACGGATCGTTAATCAAGATTTCAGGTGTCACACTCACATGCATTCATTGTCTGTCACAACCCTCACGCGATTAGAATACACAATCATACACTTCAAGACTGCCTGTGCCTTGAATGACTACCAAGCACACAGAAGACTTTGCAGATTTAGGAAAACTCACCGTAATAGAGAGATTTGGATTCCATGGCGACAGGTCCAGTATCTAACCATCAAACCTGTGCCTTGACTTAGAATCAGGTTTCCGGAAGGTCAATTTATGTGGGATGACTTAATGATGAATCAGAACGGTCTGTCTCCGATTGGGTATTTCGGAGTGAGCGCAGCATCCGGCGACGTTAGACAGTTGATTTACCTTCTTGAATAAAGTATCGGCGCTAGCAAAGCGGGTTGTTCTTTACAAACAGCCGAGTACTGAGGAGTATCATGGTCATTCCTCGTGGTAACAACTCGTGTGAGGAGTAGGTCTTGGTGGTTTCTCTGGCACTTGAAACGAAGCGCATACACGGACATACCCACAGGATTGGCACAAGGAGTTTATATTCTAGACTCCACTATGACGACAAATACCCTCAAGAAAGTTTCCCTCTCGCTTTTCAATCGCCGAATAGCATCTTTCAACTATTCCTGGCTTAATCTCACTGTCAGTTCCTCTCAAGACAAAACACTTGTACATAGATGAAAGTCAGCGCTACGATGGAGCGTTGATATAAGCGCACTAGCGCTATTGTGATAATTGTGTGTTCCTGGGCAATTGAATATCCTTGTTGGTCGCAGTTGTAAGTCTAGTCCCATAGTTGTAGTCCTGTGCAACCATCCGTCCACACTTTCGGTGTTTTCCCGGCTTAATGCCCTCTTAACAATCGTTGCATTGCGCTCTGTAAGCAACTTGGCACCTCGGCAGCCGCTAGTCTAGCGTACGCCGGCGGGCACGGGTGAGATATCACTCAATCTGGACTACCGAACGTTCAAAATACGGCACCACCCACCCGTCTAGCAGCTGGCACCGCCAAATCTGCTGAAGTTTACCAAGGGTGCACTTTGATAGCTTAACTTAGTAAGGTGGTGGAGGTGTTCTAGAACCAGCTACACAAATGAAAGTACTCCGCAATAGTACATACCTAGAGTTAGATGTTCAAGTATGAACAGGAGCCGAGCATCATGCCCGACTATGAGAACCTGGTTCACCTGGAGATCATCCACCACAATGGCATGCACTTTGTATGCATACTAGTGGATATTCTCACTCGTGATATCTTGTTCTGACTGGCCTGTTACCCAACTATATCGAATATACACCCACTTTGACCTTCCCTCTATGCTCTAACATCCGTCATGACTACCCCACTTTGACAAACTCCACTGCCACTCTGTAGACTTCATTCACATTGAAATCCATACACACGAGACAAAATATGTCAAATATTCTTCGCAGTCTATCTGTCTTGTCCCATCCCAGATTCTCCAGTCAAAACGAAGCAAAACAAGGGAGAAAGTGTTTTGAATAGGATCTCTTATCTCCCTAACAATAGATGGGGCGAGTCTGTTGTGAATCCGATGGGAAAGGCATCTCAAACCTCAAAGTCGCCATCTCGAGAGTTGTCAGAGGGAAGGTTGTATGCATAAAGACACAAAGCCTTCGTCTCAATATCCACAGTAGGGTCTGATCAATGTCTTAGGGTACACAGCTAGGGTATTAAAAACTCACAGTGTGGGCAACTGTGTAGATCGTGTATATATACTGTGCTGTCAGCTTGTAACAGCTGGCAGCAGCTGTGCCGCGATGACATCGAGGAGATCGACTTGTGGTGAGCAACAGTACCATATCATAGGTACATCATCACTCTACAATGGATTATGGCTAAAATCTGAGTTTCTTACTAAAGTCTAGTGAGCTCTGTATTGCTAGATGGTAATCTGACACTAATGCATCCCCGAGAAACCCGATCTACATTCCATGTGGAAGCAACGGTCGTCGAATGTCTCAAGTTTACCGGGCAAGCTGTATTCATTAGTTGAAGTCGTACACATTGATAACAGCCATGTCGAGAGATTCCAGAGGGATGTCTCGGCTCTGGGCAAAAGGTAAGTTAATAAATGAACGATGTGAAGCAACAACTAGCTCGCTTGCCAATCTTTATCCCGGGAAATGAAATACAAATTGAACCACTAGCTAACAATACACCCCAGACATCCCAACAAACCATGAAGCTAAAATCAAAATGCTGCCTAAGGGTCGAAGGGCAGAGGGAACTTGAGAGTAGCAGTCGTATGAACACGACTCTTCTCATACGTGCCCTCCAGGTTGAGGTTGGACCCGATCACGTTGTGGGGGAAACCGAGATCAAACGGCTTAATCTTGTCAAGCTTCTCAACTTGCTCCTTAGTCAAGTCAATCGACAGTGCCTCAATGTTGTTCTTCAAGTGGCTAACCTTGCGGCCACCCACAATAGGGAAGACATTAACACCATGCCACTTCGCCTTAGCAAAAACCCAAGCCAACGCGATCGACTGGATGTTTTCAGTGCCGTGCTCCGCACCAACCTCCTCCAAGCCCTCTGAGATAGCAGCCTCCATAGCGGACAACTCCAGGCCCGCATTCTCAGCAGATGCACGCAGGTTCTCACCAGATTGGGCACGCGCAGCAAGCTGCTTCTTGGTCTGCCAGCGGCCTCCACCAATCGCACCCCACGCAGCGAAGGCCATGCCGAAGTGGCGGCACATGGGGAGGATTTCGCGCTCGACGTCACGGGTGGCTAGGTTCCAGCGACCTTGGTAGATGGTGAAAGGGGTCTTGCCGTGTTGGATGGCATAGTTGTTGCAGGCTGTGACGATCCAAGCGGGTACATCAGATACACCGAGGTATAGAACTTTCCCCGAGGCGACTAAGAGGTGTAGGGCATCCATGATCTCGGAGATGGAGGCAGTGAAGTCCCAGTAATGGAGGTAGTAGATGTCCACATAGTCGGTGCGGAGTTTAATCAGCGAATCCCGGAGGGTAAGAACAATGCTCTTCTTTCCGTTGCCAGATAAGTTAGAAACATTGCTCTTACCAACCTTCCACGAGAGGTAATCCAGGCTGAACTTGGTAGCGATGATATATTGATCCCGGTTTCCACGCTCGGCCATCCAGTCACCCAGCCAGCCCTCTGATTGTCCAAACTGATAACCAGAAGCCGTGTCAAACACGTTACCACCAGCAGCAACAAAGGCATCAAACAGGGCAAAGGAAGCCTCTTTGCTCATTGGGCCCATGGAATCCTTCCAGGCGTCACCGACGGACATGGTGCCGAGGTGGAAAGGGGAAGAGCGGAGAGCGTTGTTCTTGGCGATGAGCTTGTGGTGTCCGAGTTCCGTGGCGGGAGCCGGAGGGGGCAGGTACATGCTTGCGACTATGTCGTATCCCTTGGGGTCTACACAGACGAGATCGGAGCGAGGAGGGGCGGACATGGTGGAGATGAAGATGAGGGTTGAACGAAGATGTGACTTGAAGTGGTAGAGTGAATTACTTGATAGTGAGGGTTATCAAGCTGTGTGGTGTGTGATATTACGACAACGATTGAAGGGCATGGTAGATTTACTACGATATATATGTACAAACTCTGAAGTCGAATAGCTGAACATCGTCCTCTACACGACTTCAGTCGGAGGCTTTCCTATCCATCACAGACTTGCCGCTCAATCAATCATGCCGACTCCGGAATCACGTGATGAAGCTAAAGTCCCCATCCTCAGTGCATTCTCTATACAAGATCTTGGACAGGATGAATTATTCCAATCTTCGTAACACCCACACACATATGTCCACAGCTACGCACGTCCTCGGACTAGGGATGTATGTAAATATTTAGTGTCTACATCCGTGCGAACCGGACTTAAGTCACAACTTGTCTTAAAGCCGCTATACTAAAGTCCACGTTTACTATGTACAACGAATCAAAGCAAGCAGAAAGATTGATCATATATCTCAAGGTTTCTTGTGGGTTTGCTATGTATGTGTATTCTTTGGCGGAGGCTTTATTTCATTGGGTCTTTACATTGCCGAGACGGTGCAATTATCAATCAAGACAAATCGGTCGATTTGAAAGGACCGGTGTTCAGGATAATCCCTTGATCTTGCCGGATGTGGCCTTGTAGCGGCCCCGTGATATGCTGCATCGGTGTAGAATACTCAGGCAACGCCCTCATATAGTAATTCATCCAGTAGATCTATCAATGGACGAGAGGCGATAGACATCTCCCTCATGAGACGTTCAAAGTCCCGCTACAACGAGTTTTCCGAGCCCTTATAAGTCGAACTTGGTATCTAAACTATCACATACGACCACAGCCTGTGGAAAATACGGGGTCCCGTCTGCTCCCCCATAGTCAAGCCACAGAGCGCTGGATTAGTAGTACGGTGGGTGACCACGTGCGAATACCCGGTGTTGTATGTCTTTTTGTTCGGAGCCGGGTTATTTGCACGCCGTAACGGGGGACCGTGGTGGCCTTCCTGTCTTTTTTAGATCGCTCACGACGAGAGATTCGGTTCGTATACATCACTCAAAGAGCCGTGCCATCCGGGGAGACTAAACACCATAAACTCCGAGGGATACGGGATAATACGTATGGAAAGGTAGACGAGGAAGTCTCACTGACTACGCAGGAGTTAAGCCATCTAACCGTAAGACCGAAGGGGGAAGTGGTCGCCGATTGGAGAAATGTGGGGCCGGTAGTCGCCGACTAGAGAGATGCCGGAGGGGCAGTGGTCGCCGACCAAAGAAATGCATTAAGGTTATTCCCCGAGTCTTTACGACGTCGTGGGCGGGCCGTCGTGGCGAGAAGCTATCTAGCTAATAGAGGGCGCCTGAAGTGTTGAGGGGTTACTACCCGAGTCCACATCTTGTCTTGGTTTGCCACCTTTAATGGCAGGTGGGTGGGAGAGGGCCTATTTGGGTTCTTTCGTTAATGGCTAGATTGGTTCGTGGGGTTGTGTTTTCAGTTGACATAGCCTTGAGCTGAGGGCTTTCTTGGTATCGGTGTCTAGATATGGCATTAGGACGCTTGACGGGAACTCGTGGAGTTGCTTGGCATGACTGGTCACAAGGGCAGTTATCTAAAGGTCTCTTATAGTCAATAGACCTATACCACAGAGACCTTGCGGTTTTGTAGACTGTGAGAAGAGCTCGTACTTGTGACGATGTCCAGCTGCCGTTAAATCATATGATTATGATGTCTTACTCTGTGTCTTCTACGGAACACAGGTCCATCTGCGACAGCAAACAAAGACGTAGCAAAACAGGAGTGAAGCTACCGATGCCTAAAATCTTAGATTAACCGAGCAAGTAACACTATCCCTCAAAGATCAAACTCTGATGGTTCGCACTATGATTATGTTTCACCAGGCACTGTTAGCTAGGCGATGCATTTGTCACACGAAGCTACACCAATTGGTATTATAGGCGGTCACACAGATACTCTTATGATACACAGAAGCATGAATACTCGAACAGCGTTGAAGGTGAGATGGACGACATTCGAGTAACACTCTCAAGCGCAGTCTTACATTGACAAGCGCGATATGGCATCTTCAGATGTCTAACGTCAGCTACAGTACAACGAACCCATTAAACTCAAATAACGACATTAGTATAAGACGAATCGACAGAAGCTACAGAAATATATACTACTCAAGGTCTATCCAAAGTGAAAACCCCCGTAAAGCCGCCATTCTGCAGCATAGCCACAAGGTACAGACGGTATCTCTCCAACTCATCGGAGTGATAAAGCGAGGTAGGTGCACACCCCAGGATCACAGATATGGCGTTCATGATAACAAACATGCCACAATCATAGCTGTTTTCCTGGCAAGGAGCTGCGATTGTCACCAGCTCCCAGTCGTCACCGTTGTACCCAGCTCCGAGAAATTCGCGAAGCCATTTGAGTGTTTCGATGTAACACTCGAGGCGACCCCTGGGATCGATACTGTCTAGATGTGCTAGTCGCCTTTGCGACGGATAGATGACAATGAGTGTCCAGTGGCCCCCAAGACACACAGGAATCACGACGGTATCCAACTCGAGAAAGTTCTCGGGGGTGACCCCCTTTCTCTTCAGACCCCTAGCCGTGCTTTGGCCGGTTCTCTTGACCATATTGTTAAAGAAATATGATCCGAGGACTAAAACGGAACTCCCCTTGGGCTTCAGGTCTCCCATGACCTCGTTCCGTAGTTTAATGTATCTGTCGAGGCACCCGAGAGTCGCGTCCACAATGGTATCATTGAGACGTCCCTTGGGATTTACCAAGAGAGAGAACTCGTGGGGTGTAATAGGACCCTCAGGTCCAGTGTAGTAGAACTTTTCGGGGCTTTCAATATTGCCCTCGACTATGTTCATCCAGGGCACGACTTCGTGCCAAATCAAATAGGCCCTGGCGTGACGCAAAACAAGACATCTCTTGTTTTCAAATGCCGCCGAATGTTGTTGGACAACGTGTACATTGGAAGTGCTCGTTGTGGGGGCGGCAGGCTGCTGTTTCTGCACGTTGGGGTCGGGCCGGTTCTGGGGGGACTTTAGAACTACCGAGATAGTCTCATTGGGGAGACCAAGGTATGAGTTCAAGGAATTGGGCGCAAACTCCTGGATGTTGGGGCCCTGGTTAGGCAATCCTGTTAGAAAGGCGGCGTCAGTTGGTGAATCATAGCGATGGCGTAGTTTGTGTCCGACTTACCCAATGAAGACAGGCCTCCTTTGGTAGCTTTGGTGTGGCCAAGACAGATGGCAGGCGACCCGGTCTGGTTGGGAACCACGTTTTGGACCTCGACTGAGGGGTCCCCAATCGTGTGATTCTTGGTCTGCGCCATCACGGCTACAGACTCGGCGGGGCGGGGAAGCAAGTTCGCATCAGGCGCCATGATCGAAGACACCGGAGCAGAACCGGGCTGGGTAGCCGGAAACACATTGGGTGTTCTAAGCTCCGTCAAAGCTATGATGAGAGAGAAGATTAGGTTCCATTCTGTGAAGAGCGAGGTCATGGCTTTGGTCTACCACTATGCTCCCAAGAGATTCAACTTACCATGAGTCGCAGACTCAACAATATTTTGTGAGTGATCATACTGCACTGTGGGGGGGTTCTAGTCCTCCGACAGCTGTGGATCAATGGGACAATACCCGTTCATGAACTTCTTTGGCACCATTGTGCTTGATGACTCCCGTGGGGAGTGCTTTGGTTTGTTGGTTGTGTAAATTTGATTGGGGGCTCTAGTTGAGCGCGATGCCGAAGGGCTGGCGATGAAGAATCGTAATGCTGTTGGCAACTTGTTGATGAAGTTGATAAATTGGTCTGTATTCTGACAGTGTCGCAGAAAGTCTGCGAAGAAGAAGTAATGATCCAAGAAAGATCTTAATAGGGGCTCGAATAGAATTGAATCAAAATATGATGAATGGAGACGCTTGGGAATGACGACACTAAAAACTGAACTTCAGGGATGTCTAGTCTTGAATCAAAATGAAGAGAGGAAGAAAAGTTGAAAAGAGGGCGCGGAGCAGAACTTTTGTATCCAGTGCGCCGTGGATTACCCCGCTATAAGTAGAAATGAAGTAGGCCCACAAATACCTTCTATATTTTCTTCGTCCAGCACTATTTGTGTTTCTACAGCATGCTTTTCCAGCTCATTCGGCTTAATTTCTACTCTCTTGGTCAAGTTCAGGCGTCTCAACACCCATTTTCATCCTTTAGAGGTATATCTACAGAAGGTTGGAGTGTAATGCTCGGAGCCGGCCGTCATACAATCCGGCGCATTCCACATTCTTTACTTTTCTAAGCTAGGATTTGTCAGCTACGCCTACCACTAATTAGTTTTTGAGTAGGGCACGATGCAAACGATCACCCGCGACTTTCTTCTTCTTTACTGCCATGCAGGTACGTAGGGTTAAAGTGGCCATGAACGAAGGCCATGACGATGAAACTGATCGGTGGCATGATTCAAGCCTACAAATATTCAGTCGTTCAGTCATGGTTTTGTACAACTGTTTTCATCAATGGCGGAAAGTAAACTATCACTACGATCCATACATTTCTCATCAAAAAGAGTGCAAAGTCTTAAGTTATCTTCGACCCACAAGTGCGCGTCTCCTGCAATCGATTCTAATGAAATTGTGATTGTTCAAATATCATAAGGGTTGTGATTTCAAGTGTGTATTCGCCTTTGTGCCTTTTCAAATTATGACGATGTTTCATCTTAGATGAGGATGGAAAAAAAGTATTTCTCTTTGATTGCCACCACACACGGCAAGTACTCACGGTTATTACCCTTTTCGTCATGACTTTTACACTTGTGTCTGTTGTGTGTTGAACCCTAACGTATTACACCTGAAACCCTACCATTGACTCCCAAACTTTTGCGAAAACAATAGCAAAAAGCGGCACAAATGTAGGAATGACTTATGTATGTGTTACATGTACTAAAACAGGCAGTTGTATTTCCTAACTTAGCTCAGTCAAGAACTATTAGCCAGTTTTGTCAACGCTAAGAAGTTTCCGCCAACTCTGATCGCTCAAAAATGTGTTGCAACAAGTACCGTGGGTTGTAACTTTTAATGGCCTTTGAATTCAGCAACTGCCAATTACGCTCTTTCTATATTGCGCCATTGCAATCCTATCTTCAGTCTACTCTGGGAATCCGCCGTCTTGTGTTTTGGCTACCGTTTTTTATATTTCTCCAAATACTACATTGCTGTTCATTTGACGGACACACCATCTTTACTCACGCCATTAAAGTAAAACTACATCTAGTTCGTGTTGACGGCAGCCTACTTCTTCCCTCATGAGATCATATACTAACCTCGTTGTTTTTTTTTTTAGAAAAATGGCAAACCCAATGCTAGATCACGATGGCGAAGAGCCCGTCGACCTGGAGACACAATCCTCTGAGGCTTAGCAAGCCTACCTGGATCTCGACAATGATGACGTAGGAAGCGACTTTGATGACGTTGACAGTAAGTTGATTTCCGATTTTAATGCCATTCCCGGGCTGTTGACTACCTGGGCAATCTCTGGACTTCCCAACGAGGATGAATTGTCCGGACAATTCCAAATCTTGGACTGTACTGGCGCAAGCAACGACTTCATCCTGTTTAGGCCGACAAGCCACCCCAATTCCTCTGAAATGGACCATGTACTCAGTTTATCTCGCCCAACTAACACCCACATAGGCACGGGAATGGCCAGTGTTCCTGGGAACGTTGAACAATTCGTAATTCCCGGACCCTCAGAACAAGCCGACACCCATATCATTTTGACCCAAGCCAACGTCGATGCTTTGAAGGAACTTGTCAACGGCCGTAAGGTCCCCAAGTATATTGCAACTGAAAACATTAAGTGGAGAGAGATCGACTGGAACCCCGTCAACGTCAAGGATTACTCTTCACCGAATGTTTCCCCCCGGACGAAGCGACTACCGGAGAATGCGCCTCCTGTTCGGGAGCTCTTAACCCTACCTGAATCTTCGGTGGTCGACGACGGGGCCCGGGGGTCCATGTCGAGTACTTCTTCGTACGATATGCCCTCACCTATGAAATCTCCCATGCCTCAAGACCTTCGACTGGTTCCCACCAAGGCTGAAGATTCAACGACGAACTTGGGAGCTATCACTTTATCCGAATTGTCTGGAGAAAATGATGGAGGGTCAACTGAAGTGCCAACTATAGAGAGGGTAGAGTCTGAGTCTGAGGCCGACTTGAAGCAAGACGATGGAGAAGATATCGACATAAAAGAAGGCGTCCCGTGTGATCCACAGGGCAATCTTGTGATGAAGGTTGACCCACAGCAGCCGATCGACTATATTGGGCGGGGGATACAATTGAAGGGGTTCTAGGGTAGCCTAATTCGAGTGTGAGGAGCATAGCAGAGTTAGTTTATGGTTTTGTGTGTCTGGACTAGAAGTTTGTAGATAGCCGTATGCCATTCTATTGTTATTTGACGGAGTATTTTGTTGTTAGTATTGTCTACGGAAGTTGGAGAATGCGGGGTCCGGACATGGGAATTTGACCCGGTAGCCTCTGACGGAGCAGCACCAGCTGTTCCAGCTAATATCTCCCGCCCCACCCGGTGATTCCTTCAAGGGCCCCATTAAGTGCACTATCTTTCACATACGACCATAGCCTGCGGAAAATACGGGGTCCCGTCTGCTCCCCCATAGTCAAGCCGCAGAGCGCTGGATTAGTAGTACGGTGGGTGACCACGTGCGAATACCCGGTGTTGTATGTTTTTTTTTGTTTGCTTTTTGGGGGGTCGGGCTATGTGATTATAACTGGATTATCTTCGTGGTGAAGTGCAGGTCATGTGCTGGTTGTGTAAATGAGTAGGTTAAGCGGTCTACGGGTTTAGATGGTAGATGGAATGTCTAGGCATATACGTTCTGGAATGATTATGTGGGATACTTCACTTGAACAATGTTATCTTGGGAACCTAGATGCTTTGATTATCTGGTCAGTTTGCCCATTAGATGAGTCGTAGTCAAGGCGATATACCCCCTCTTACCGCCGGAGACGCTAGAATCTCGCTTATCATGTACATCGTGTGTACAATGCCATACCGCTAGTCTCATTGAGGAAATCCGGTATATCATCGGATTTCATCGTAATGTATGTATGTATATTCCATCGGAATATTAACGTCCAGGCTCCGTGCCCAAGGCCCGTCTGGTCTGTGGGGTGGCCGGGGATTTTTTCCGGGTGGTGGGGGGATATTATGCCTTCTTCTTTGGTGTTTTGGGGGATTGGATTTGTTGATGGGGGTTGAGTGAGGGGTGACTAGTGACGGACTGGGAGGCATCAGCATACCACTGCGCCAAAAAGAAGTGGAACCTTTGGACTTTGTTACTAGTGCTATTCTATCAGGGACTATATAGGAGGCAATTCCTATACAGTGAGAACGAACACTCAGTGAGCAGCCATCAGACAGGGCAGAGGCTGACAACCAGTTTGACGTGGTGTAAGTGGGATTCTAGGGTGGATTTGTAGTTGGCTGTAGAATGGTCTGGTCTTTTCGGGATGTGGGGTATGACTGAGGTGAATGCTCTACAAGTCATTAGATCTCGTTTAGAGTCAAACTATACATTCCACCCACCAAAGCTCCCAGTCTCGTCTATGAAGTTTAGCTTGTGATGTCATGTGTCGTCTATAGTGTTACATAAGGTGCGGTGACAGGCCAGAGTGACTACGGTTTTATAGTTTGGGTGACTGTGAACCAAAGAGCAGTCTCTCCATATACTAAACCTGCATAAGAGTAACGAAAAAAAACAGACATATCAAGTACCAGCCACCTGTCAACAGATGACACTCAATCTCAATCAACCCTGATGTGGAATCAACCAGGGTTCCATCCCAACAACCTCTTAACCCCCACGAACCAAGCCAACATCTCCACCCAAATCCAACGTCGCTTACGTCCATAACTTCTTACTCAAAGATGACTCAGCAACGGTAAGATTCCATCTAACTAGATATCCGCGCATATTCCCGTGCCAACCATCTCCACGAAACCCGATCATTTCCGATAACAAGGTCCAAGCTGCCGGAAATTTGCCCGCCATTAGCCGCCAAGTTACACGATCTACTAATCTAGGTTGAATCTAGATACAAGCCACACCTTGTTTGACGATTCGGTTGCATGGACATGTATAGGAAGAAGAAGAAGAAGAAGAAGAAGAAGAAGAAAATGTATCTGAACAAAGATGAACAAAAAAAGAAACCTCCCAGGTGTTATGATTTAACTAATCCAAAGAAAAACGCTAATAAATATACACATGCAAATGCAGCCAATCTCTATATGCAACATACCCGATCCGTTAGAAAACTTGCAAGTCTTCTTTCTAGCCGGGAAATCCAATCATCTCCTTCATCTCAGCATCGACGCCACCGCCCCGTCCTGTATCTCTCCAACTAACTACGCGACATCTAGTCCATGGCCTTTCAACGCCCTGGTTCGCCGCATGTTCAGCCCATTTCCACGTCTGTTTCTGCGCGTCACAGAGTAACTCGATTGCCCTCCACAACTGGCCTGCAGCCTCGACAGTTTCCATGGGCACCTCAAAGTACTCTCTCGACTGTGTCCTCCATATCCGATCCGACGGGCCTTGACGCTTACAATCAGCAATGTATCGTCGTNTGTATCTGAACAAAGATGAACAAAAAAAGAAACCTCCCAGGTGTTATGATTTAACTAATCCAAAGAAAAACGCTAATAAATATACACATGCAAATGCAGCCAATCTCTATATGCAACATACCCGATCCGTTAGAAAACTTGCAAGTATTCTTTCTAGCCGGGAAATCCAATCATCTCCTTCATCTCAGCATCGACGCCACCACCCCGTCCAGTATCTCTCCAACTAACTACGCGACATCTAGTCCATGGCCTTTCAACGCCCTGGTTCGCCGCATGTTCAGCCCATTTCCACGTCTGTTTCTGCGCGTCACAGAGTAACTCGATTGCCCTCCACAACTGGCCTGCAGCCTCGACAGTTTCCATGGGCACCTCAAAGTACTCTCTCGACTGTGTCCTCCATATCCGATCCGACGGGCCTTGACGCTTACAATCAGCAATGTATCGTCGTCTAGAAAGGCTGAGGGTTATTCGTGGCCAGGAGTGTTTCTCGAGGAATTCGGGACGGACTACCACGTAGAGACCTTCGAGTTGACTCCATATGGATAAGAGACCGTTGACACTGGCGCTGTTGTAGAACATGCCGGAGTCGGAACACGGTCCTGGCCACATTATACCGAGGTGACAGAGGGGTTTGAGACTTTGTAAATGGTGGAGACTATCAAAGGCGCCACCGTTGGCTGATGAGTTGGCAAGCATACTGCAAGGTCTTTGCCAGCCCTGTTCTAAAACAATCAGCTCATCTTCAGCATCGACGACCCGCGCCGATAGAGACCAAGCACTCCATGGTGAAGAAGTCAAGGGAAGAACCTTTGTCGGTTCAAATTCTCTCAATAGACTCTGATTTCTCTTGACTACAAGAGCAGATCTATGACAAGTCATCTCCAACGCTGTAATGGTACCAAAGGTCGAATCACGCGCCGTAGCCTGTAACTCTGGACCATCCCGATGTAAATAGAACCGCGTCGAGCCAACACCGGGAGAAATCGAAGCAGACCGCGGTGGCGGGTGTGGATAGCAACTATCTTGATCAATATGATCGGGCTTCACCACACTTGTCCTAATCAAAGTAGCATGGTATGCGCCACTGGGTAACGGCTCATCGGGAAGAAGCGCAAGTAGCCAGATATGGTCTTGAATTTCTAGCGGAAGTTGCGAAAAGTACTTGAAGGAGACTTGTGATGGACGACGATGAGATGCAGATGTCGGCATGGTTTATATATATATGCGTATGAAAAAAAAAGGGACGGATGTGATGGGGCGAAGAATTTGACGGGTGTATAGTGAGGAAGGAGGTAACGTATGTAGGTGACGTGATGGTTGTCAGACTGTGGCGTATTTGGCAGGCGCAAACTTGCGGAAAGGGTGAATTGAAAGCGCGCAAAGAAGTCGTTGAAAAAAAGAAAACATGAATCGTGAAAACGAAGCAAGAAAATCAGGTAATATAACCGACTTTAAAGGATCTTGCAACCCGGGGAAGAAGAAGAAGAAGAAGGAAAGAAGATGTAAAAAAAAACACTTTGATCATATATATATACAAAAACGTCTTGTTCGTTGTCTTTTTTTTTCTGTTGTCATGTATGTATGTATGTACTTGTTTGGCGAAGCGTATTTCCCAAGTCTTTGCACGGCTTTCTTTTCTCGCCCCTCTGAAATGCCCAAAGCAACGAGACGTATCTATACCCCAGACGAGGAAAAAAAAAAAAGAAAAAAAGAAAACAAAATCCATCCATCCATCCATCAGTACCCAGACCAACAAAGGGTTTTTACTTGTTTTTTTTCTTTTTGTTGGAGTCTATATTGGTTTCGACCCCTGGCTCCTATATACCATTATCAGATACAAAATGAGATTTTAGCCTTGTTCTAACTAGGGTTAAGGAATCCGGTTGGACTAGGCACGCTTCCATTTAGTCTTCCAGAAGGGAAGGACTTTGTTGATTTAGGTACCCGTAGCCGTCATCTCGCATTCTATTAATCAATCAATCAATCACAACCCTTTAATCCAAGACATCACTAAAAACCCTAATTGATCCAACAAATCCGGTAATTTCCGTAACTTTCCCTCCGACTCCGACGCTAGGTTCCGGGGATTGTTGTCTTGTCTGGTTTTTTTGGTCACGGACTATGTTGTGGGTTGGATATCTCGCCTTGTGAAGCAAAGTTGATGTATGTAGTCGCCCGATTTGCAGGCGGTTTTGATTGTTTGTTTGGTGGGTGGTGGGAAGGGAAAATCCTACGCTGCATGAATAACCCGTGATATCTAAAACGACGCCATCCCGCATCTTCGCCCGTGTCTAGTGAGTTTTTTGGGGCGTGGCCGTGCGCTTTTTGTTCTTTTTTGGCCGCTGGGTGGTTTTGGGGATGGATGGCGGGTACATACATACGTATGTTTTTGGAGATTCTTTTCACCTTGTGATAGCTAGTTTTGTCAAGAACAAACATGCCATGCAACTTCTCGCAGTCGCCGTTTCTACCCCCTGTCCATCCTATCCAGGTTCTTCAATACACACGCAGAACAAGGCACAAGCGCCAACATCTATGTACCATCCAGCCGCCTCGTCTCGTCTCGCCTCGCCTCTCCGTCTCATTTTCACCCCAGAGAAAAAGATCTCATATACCCCACAGAACAACGTCCATCACCAACAAGTCCTTCCTCTCAATCTCTCAAAATACTCACCTCACCACTCAAAAACTATGACACCATGAAACAAACTCTCACTATTCTCGGGCAACTTGCCTACTCCACAGCGCGCTTCAAGTTCATGTCATAGCGTATTCCCATGACAAGCCCAGTTCGTAACTAGTCTGGTAGGTTATCTAGAAACTTCATAAACTCAAAACACTTGGATAACTAGGCGGTCAATAACACTCTGCAATTGTGGCGCGGCTCTTGGTTTTCGAACTAGCGGGTGTTCTCAATCCCGCTATATAATGAACTTGATATCTATGTACGGTGATAACCGCCATATTAGATCCCTCTGTCAGTGCAAAACAATCTCGTACACACAGGGTACTATACGAACAAACTTTCCCTTGAACTTCTATTACATCTCTCATTAATCACATCGTGGTCTTGTATCACAGCCCTACATTACAACCATATTGTACATATCCATCATGTGACTAACTTCAATGTCCTGCATTGTGTCCTAACAAAACAAAACTATACTAAATAATACATACCAATACCAATAAACAATATGCAAGTTACAAGTCGAAGCCATCAACAAGCAACAAACAAATCTCCAATCTAAGCCTTTTCACCACGTAGAGTCACCTCAATTCTCCGTAGACCCTCTCTCAAAACAACCTCATCCACCGCAAAAATAATGCGGAACCACCCCGCCTCTTCCGCTCCAAAGTTACTCCCACTAGCCAAAAACACACGGTTCCCCAGGAGGCGTTCGCTAATCTCATCAGTTACATTGTCCGATCCGTTACTCTCCGGGTGATGCTTCAAGTAAACATCACTGAGTTTGGCCCAAATGAAGAAACCCGCGTTGGCTCCTTTGGTGTATTCGATGCCCGCATCTTTCGCCCAGTGTGCCACTATCTCAAATCTGGCCGCTAGTTTACGGCTGTTCTCTGCCAGGTAGTTATCCACCCATTCGTTGTCCTCAAAGATCTTGCATACCATGATCGATGGAAGAACAGATACTGACGTGTACAGCGATGTCGCATTCAACGCCAATCGGAGAGCTTCATTGTGTTGATCAATCAGAACGCCAACGCGGATTCCATTCGCACCAAAGTCCTTGGACATACCCCAAAGCACATGTACCAAGCTTGGGTCGATCTCGTCATCATTTGGAATTGAAAGAGCCGAAGTGAAACCAACCGGAGTAGACTCCGTGTCCACCCGGTTCTCCCAGATCGAAAAGGCGTAAAGTTCATCCGATACAAGATGAACACCATACTTGGTACACAACTTCATCATACCTATCAAAGTATCTTTGGAGAAGCAACGTCCTAAAGGATTGTGGGGGTTACACAACATGATGGCAGCAACTCTCTTGCCCTGAGCCTGGTTCGCAAGGATCGCCGCTTCGTATACAGCCACGGCATCCATTGAAAACGCATCAATCTTTCCAAATGCCACAGGACACACAGTTGTCATGGCCCGAAGTCCGAGATCCGGTACAAACGTACCATAGTACGGCTGACCCAGCAGCCACACATCATCGGGGTTCGCGAGCACCCAACTGAGTTGCTCAATCGCCGCCGAACATCCGTTTGTCACCGCAATGTGCTCTGGCAAAAGTGGAGTGGTGGGACTGTGTTTACGGTTGAGAAACGCTGCTAGTGCCCTCTTCATGCGGAATGATCCACTCGGGCCGTCACCGTACGTAAAGTCGTGGGACCCCACGTCCTCGGGTAGGGGCAGTTTCTCCGTGTTGCGATCGTGCATCAGAGTGTTTTCCGCCACGCCAAGAGACACGTAACCCGACGGGTTCTGAGTTGGATGCCAGACATCGCCAATGACTTCCCATATCTTAGTCAAGGGAGTCTTGCAGGCAATCGGCTCGGCACGACGGGCGAGAGACATGTTTGTAGGTGGTGGTAGATAGATGTTGGTGTCGTGAAGGTGTCTTTTGTACAGACTTGGAAGGCTCCGTCTAGTAGGATATCAAAGGTCGGGCGTTGTGTTTTTTGTTGTTAGGTTTTGTTGTAAAGGAAGTAATCTGTTCGATGTCTGGTTCAAGATGCACAGACAGTAGAATCGGGATCTAAAAGGTGATACAAAGAAAATTAGATATTGTTGACAGCTTAGACGATTGTTATGTTTCTTTAGTTCCAGAGTAGCCTTGTTCCTTTATAAACTTCATCCGCCTTACGCAAGCTCTTTCCTAGTCAAGCTCTTGACTCATAAATCCACTTATGTACGTTAGTGACTTCACCTACATAGACGACGCATGTGGCCATCATCCTGTAAAAGAACACAACATGGTCCCATGAATGGTTCGTTTAATTCTCCGTCACAGTAAAATCTGAAAGTACTAACCATCACAGCTTCCCAATTCGGCCCGGTCCGATTGGCAGACACTCGGCAGAGTCAAGTACAACTATAGAGTACCAAGATCGAGGGTACCACATCCAAATACGTCCCCGCGATAATGGCGTAATCTTGCGCGACTTGCACTAATAAACGAATCATCAAGCACTTTTTCAACGGGTGTCACCACACTCTATCAATCATAGCATGATTGCTGTGGTTGTACCTTTTATATGGCATTTATTGCCATGACGTCAAAATATTATACATACACTAAACCCTGACCAAAGAGGGGTCGGAACCACGGGCCGTAGCCACGGACCGTAGCCACACAAGTGCCAAGTTGAAAGTAGTTATATTGTATGATGATGTTAATAGTAATCACGTATGTAACGTATGTATATCTTGGTCAAAACGGTTATTATTGTTATATTCATCTTTCTATCATCGTTCATGGAATTATTCATCGTCATCAAAGGTATACGCCGCATCGCTAGAGTATCCACTTTATCGCATACATCATAAACAAATCCTATATTCCAGTCTGACACCAGTACACTCGGGACCAAAAAAAAGGCAAGCTTTGGCTAAACTGGCAAAAACAAATGCCTTCAAGCGGATTTGAACCGCTGACCTCGACATTACTAGTGTCGCGCTCTGCCAACTGAGCTATGAAGGCTGGTTTATATCAACATCGCTTTCAAAAAGCCTTTATAAAGACCACGTCCTCGGCTGGATAATTTTTTTCCAACTTCACCTTGTCGGCTGACACCACCCTAAACAGGCACTATCGATCGACATATCTCCGCCACTAAAGCAGGAATTGGGATATTCCATCATTGCTTTAGTTTGTTTCAACATCCACAAGTCGAAATCTCAGCTCTCCTCCGAGTGGGGAATATAAAACTTCCTGGTTATTCAGATTAACATGAATTAATTTAAACTATTATGCAGACCACGCGTGTGCTGTTGCCTTTTCCTCTTGCCGAACCTCCATTCGGACAATAGGCGGCTGCTTACGTTTCTTGAATGCACTTGCATGAATAAACTGGAATCCAAGCCTTATTTAGTCGGCTGGCTGAAATATCCTGGGGTTATCTTGTTCCAATATAAGGGTCATACAGAACAGATCCAGGGGCCTGACGGAATCTTGATAGCTGGACATTCCTTGGACATTCCTTGGATGGTATCAAGGTCAACGGTGTTACGGGGCTTAATGGCTGTTTCAGAGGAAAGAAGGGCAGTTTTTTTTTTTGGCTTTCAAGGGATACACAGTTCGCCTTATTGAACCTGTATGTGACCCTTGGATACACTGGGTATTCCCATTTTGATACAGGTTCATGTCCAGTAATATTGCCTGGTATATAGGGAACAAAATAGTCCAAGTTGTTCACGTATGTATGTACATACATACATGTTGATCTTTCGACAGCTCGGTGATGTGTTTGGCATATTGATCAGCTAATTGTCCGAATCAAATCTCCAAATGATTATCGCAGTGAAATCCCTCGAGTGACTTTATTGTAGGGATAGGGTACAAAAAAGGCAGAGCGAATAATGGGGAAACCTTGCTGGAATTCCCAGCCCCTACAAACATTCGATCATTAGAAACAATGGGGACCACTTTGGGGTGATTGTTTGCTTGCTTGCTTGATTGCTTGTGCATAGAGATATAAGAACGAGTTTGTAGAGCCGAGCGGGGATCTACCAAGGCTTGTTCTTTTTTTATGACGATGTGAAGAAGTACAGAAGTACAGATTCATTCTTTTCTCTTCGGTCTAGTGGACAAACATGTCAAGCTGTGAGATGCTATGCGAGCGAACCAGGAAAAGTAACTAGCGAGAGTTTGTTCCGGTCGGTTGCCGTTGGGATGAAAACAAACAAACCAGCTGCGTCGGGAACATGTAGAAACTGAGAAAAGTAAGCACGCCACAGGAAGAATAAGGCCAAAGTTGTGTTTCAAGAGATACTTTAAGCAGTACTTGTGGTTCTTGTTTTCGTATACCTACATAGTTGCCGGATATGCTACGAGAAACCAAGTAAGCCACATTAGTTCATATCAAAGAGGACTGCCGGTTGAGAGTATGTATGTGTTGTGGCTCATTCGCTCCTTCGTTGTTTCCTACACTGCCGCATCATAAAATAACAAACTCCCACTTGCCGTGGCAAATTCATCTCATGACGCAACTAATGCACCTGTCATATCCACCAGCGGGGCTCCTCCTCTGATCCTCTCTTTTGATCCACCAAGTAACTAGGATGTCTCTATTTTCCGACTGGCTCTTGACTGCTATTTTGACTGTCTCTTGGGTTGCATTCTCCTGCTTGATTGACTAACATTGTTGGCTGCCCCCTTCTCTGCATATGTCGCCCCCCTCTGTCTGCACGCCTAACAACTTTCTTAGAGTTAGTATGTATAACGTAAATCCTAGTCAAATCCGTTGACCCCGCCTATTCTCCGAGCTCTTCATCGTCTCTGAATTCACATGTGCTGGGTTAGTCTGTCTAGTGTGTCGTGTGTCCATCACTGCTTGGCGTTTTTTGTTGTAGTCTATCTTCTCTTTCCGCTAGCCATTCAAAGTCCTATAAACTCAATGGATTCCCGATGATATGTACATGTCACAAGACTTTTGCAATAGACCTACTGGCGTACTACACAACCCTTGCGTCCGCAGCCGGCGGGCCTCTGTGATACAATATTATGATATTGGACTTGCTGGCCAGTGGACCCCCATATTTTCGTCGTAGCCAGGGTCTGACGCCGTTTGTTCCGGCATGGCGGGCTTGGCACAAGACACAAATGGGGCTGTCCCAGCCAGACATGGTCACCTTGACGTTGAATGTGGAGGTAAAAGATATGGCGAACGGCCTGGTTTGCCTCCTTCTGCTTGAGACCATACACGCACACATAAAACCAGTGGGACGTCCATTCTCATTCCGTGTCCAAGTCTTGGCTTTCCATCAAGTTTCTTTGCTTCACTACAACCGGAGTAATCTTTTCGCGTCGTGGGCTCCTACCAAACTGTCGCTTTCATTCCAAAGATATCCCAGCGTTAACCAGCTAAGATCCTCCTTCCATCAGAGACTAGTTGACTCCGCTCACCCCCTCGACGATCACCGAGCCGGACCACGCAAGCTTACTCATTTTAACGCCACACCTTCCAGGAACACAACTTCTCCTGCATCTTGTCTTCTCCTAACCTAGACTGTGATTATCAAAAAATTGATATATAGAGTAACCCAACCCCGTTTTCTTGTCTAAGCTCGATTGTCTTTTTTCTTTTCTTCTCCTCCCCATACCGTCTCTTACAGTAGCCAAAACCTCCTTTTGCTTGGCTTGTTTGGCTTGTTCGGTTACAAGCCTGTTCTGTCATTACATCCTGTCCCTCGCTTTGCTACATACTATTATTCACTCATTGTAACGTTGATTTTACAGCCGCCGCACTTCCGACCCTCAACCACCGTTAAATTCGTTTTCGGAAACTACATACATATAGACCTGTTACGACTTTTCCTTCCTCTGCAACATTTCATCGCAACTTCCTTTTTTGGATCTTGCTTTCAACGCTTTTGTACACTATCTTGTTCTTGATTCACGTGCTGTTTTCTCGATTCAAAATTTCTCGACCATAACATCCAGGGCTGTTTTCATTTCAGTCAATATACACCCCCGGTTCGTTATCAATCGATTCTCATTTGGATAATACCTGTACATTATCCATCTTACTCTTTCGCTCCCTAAGCATCTTTCTTTTCGCTACATCAGCGACCCTATTTACGTCCTCAAAATACGAAACCTTTGACACATTACAGTCGGACTGGCATCGACATTAGAACACAGCTGTACGCATCAAAGACAACAAAAACGCCTCTTGTGTCTGATTGGATCAGAAACAAGTTATTTGGCCACGCGTCTCTTCCAACAAATTGTCTTTGTTGTACCACCATTCGTTCCACTTGATTGAAGCTATTCTAAGCTCAATACGGAATCCTTCATCATGGCTATCGGAAAGGAAGGAAATGTGAAGTGGGTTGACGTAAGTTAGACATAAGCTCAGCACAGACTCTCGTATTCTAAAGAGGCTAAACACTAACACTCCCTTTTCTCCAATTATAGGGTTTACGTGGAGTTGCTTCCGCATCAGTTGTTATCACACATTTGGCCCGGGCATTCGATCATGACTTGTTCGGCACTGTCGCCGAGGGTACCGAAACCACCCGCTTTCTTCAGCTTCCCATCATTCGTGTATGGATTCAAGGTCGTCTTGGCGTTGCCATTTTCTCGTTTGTTACTGGATATGTCTGTGCCCTGAAGCCCATTCGTTTGAGTAGACAGGGTAACCAGGAAGCTGCCTTCACCTCGATGGGCAAGTCGGCCCTCCGTCGTGTTCCCCGCTTGATCCTGCCCACCACTCTCTCGACAATCATAATTTGGTTCCTCTCGCAACTCGGTGCTTTCAACGTTACTAAGCATTGCGATAGCCGGTGGTTACGGGATACCGTTACTAACTATTCACCTACATTCACTCGTGCTATCCAAGATCTCTTACGCAACCTCATGACTACTTGGACCAAGGGAGGAAACCAGTATGAGCCCAACCAATGGACTTTGATGCCATTGTTGAAGGCCTCAATGCAGGTATATGTCTTTATGCTTGCAACCGCTCATATGCAACCCAAATGGCGCATGTTCTCGTCGCTTGCTATGTTCTCGTACTTCTGGGCCGTAGGAGACAGCGTGTTCGGTATGCCCGCATTCTTTGGTGTTTTCCTTTCCGACCTGCACAACCATGGACCTGCCAATGAGTTCGTTAACCGTAACCGCAAGCTCGGCCATGTGTTGTCTGTCATCCTCTTCTTTATTTCGTTCTGGCTTGGATCTTACCCCGAGAGTGGTTCGGAAAAGAAGGATTGGGCTAAGAACATCGGCCACATGGTTGGTAGTGTCACCCCTAATGGAGCTGAAGTGCACCGCTTCTCATCGACGATTAACTTGGTTCTGATGGCGCTTAGCTTGCACTTTGCTCCTGGTCTTCGTGATATGCTTTCCAACCGGTACTTCCTGTGGCTCGGAAAGGTTTCGTTTGCAGTTTACCTGCTTCACGGATTTCTTGAGCGCAGTCTGCTTGTTTGGATGGTTTATGGTTTTAACTACCCTGAGAACACTATGGATGATGATGGAAACACCATCTACAACTACTCCAAGTACCCTGGCCACGGGCATCTTACCATGTGCCTTGTCGTCTGGATTCCTTTCGTGTACTTCCTGGCCTCTTTGTGGACGTCTCATGTCGATCCTTGGGCCGCGCGCATGACAGAGCGCATTGTTAATGTCATGAATGGCCCTCGTGAAGAGAAGAACCGTCTTCCGGCTTAAAGCACACGCCCAATGATTTTGGGTCAAATAGAGGCTGTGTGGTGTATGACAGCTAGTTCTGTAACACGGACATCAAGCTTTCCTTTTCTTCTGGGTTATTTTGCTCATGATGGTTTCATGAAGTGTTCTTGTCAGCGTTAGAGCGTGTGGCATTTGTTTTTTATTACATTGGTTTTTTGGGACGGGATTGGGTTTTGTTTTCTTTTTTTGCTTTTTATTGTAACGATTACCATCGGCTATGTCTCGCCGGCTGCATTTCCACTTTCCTTTGTCAGTTCTTGGCCGTATCAGGCCTGGTAGAGAACATCACTGATGTCTCGTTGTTTTTGTTTTTGGTATCGAAGCGGTAGTATCTTATGATAGTATAATTATACATCTTCCCAGCGACTTTTGTGTACAACATTGGCTTTTGTATGGTGAGCGGTTTACGGTGAGAGTTCATCGGTGCAGAGTGCATTTTCACTGATGCCGTCCGACTTTACGAAGGTATCGGTCATGTTAACTACGGGTGGAGATGAAAGAACCCCGGTAAATGCATATACCCTGTAAACCCAGTAACTGTCAAGATGCCTGCCCTTTTGCGGAGTTTGTATGGCAAATGGTGTGATTAAATCACTAACCCTACCATTCGGGGTTTTATGATTTGTATTTGATGATTAACGCGTGATGCATAGGTCAACTGTGGCTTGAAAAGGACNTTTTTATTGTAACGATTACCATCGGCTATGTCTCGCCGGCTGCATTTCCACTTTCCTTTGTCAGTTCTTGGCCGTATCAGGCCTGGTAGAGAACATCACTGATGTCTTGTTGTTTTTGTTTTTGGTATCGAAGCGGTAGTATCTTATGATAGTATAATTATACATTTTCCCAGCGACTTTTGTGTACAACATTGACTTTTGTATGCTGAGAGTACATCAATGCAGAGTGCATTTTCACTAATGCCGTCCGACTTTACGAAGGTATCGGTCATGTCAACTACGGGTGGTGATGAAAGAACCCCGGTAAATGCATATACCCTGTAACCCCAGGAACTGTCAAGATGCCTGCCCTTTTGCGGAGTTTGTATGGCAAATGGTGTGAATAACTAACTAACCCTACCATTCGGGGTTTTATGATTTGTATTTGATGATTAACGCGTGATGCATAGGTCAACTGTGGCTTGAAAAGGACAAAAACACTTTACAATGTGCCTTGGGTCTATGTAAGTTATCCGGCTCTTTACCAGTGTGCTTTCATTTCTACCCGCGATCGACATTACCGATACCTTAGTAAAATCGGACGGCATTAGTCAAAATGCACTCAGCATCGATGAACCCTCTCCACGGTGGAAAGCGGGCAAATTTTACACCAAATCACGGGGTTGCGCCATCTTAATTAGGTAGATCGGGATAAATCTGTCCGCTTACAAGGTAGCGCTTGTCAGAATATACATAGCTAAGCGCATGTTCCGCGCGCAGATGACTCGGCCGCGCCTCTGTCCATTCAGATAATCGCCTTTTAGTGGTATCCGTATGTTTTACTATATCAGTGTGTTGTCTACGTGTGTTGAAGTCTTTTCCGCACGGAGGTTGTTGGTTTCTTTGGGGAGTAGCCTGTTTTTTTAGTCATTTTAGAACTTAATATTACTTATACTTACTTAAGCGCATGACAAGGAATACATACACATGAAGACTTCGGCAAACACGGGGTCCGCTGTATAATTGCTCCGTCCGGTCCGCTGCTGATCGTATGGATACACGGATGCTGAATAATGGGGTTCAAGCGTAACTCGAATTGACTATTCCTGCCAGCCGGGTTTGTCAATTCGCGCGCGCGCGCGTGCGTGCGCTTCAATTGGGTTTGCTGGATAGGCGAGAATGCATTGATTGGGCTGGGCTGGGTGGACATGTGAGGATGTTACTACATCGGGCTTCCGATTGGGTTGGTCATTGGGTCCGGTGGAGGTATTTGGGAGGTTGAGATTGAGACAGGTAGTTGTTGTACACGGGTATATAAAGATGGTTGTTTCCTGATGATTGGTACCTTGTTTTGAGAAGATTACGAGTGTCTATTACATTTATCTTTTTTTGGCTTTCATCGTGGTTTTCAGCCTTGTCTTGATCCTACTTTTTTTATATCTTCATTAGGGAACACGAACGAATCCTTTTTTTTTATCTGTTTAACGGGACTTTTATATTCCAAGATGCCTCATGTTGTTATTCTCGGTGGCGCTTACGCCGGTGTTTCTACCGCTCATAAGCTTCTTAAACATACACTGGCAAAGGTGTCTGATTTAAAGATTACTCTTGTCGCGCCTAGTTCATATCTTTACTGGAACTTTGCTGCCGTGCGTGGTGTTGTTAAGGGGGAGCTGGCCGATGATAAGCTGTTTACCGATCTGAAGGCGGGCTTTGAACAGTATCCTGCGGGGTCATTTAAGTTTGTGGAGGCGCTGGCTGTTAGTTTGGATGATGCGGCTAACTCGGTTGTCGTCCGGTCGGTTGCTACTGGGGAGGAATCTACGTTGACTTATGACCAGTTGGTTATTGCCACTGGTACCTCGGAGGCGGCAGGGTTCCCGTTCAAGACGCTTAATGAAGGGTACAAGGCGACTGTCGACTCGCTTCATGAGCTGCAGGACCGTGTGGAGAAGGCGAAGACTATTGTTGTTGTTGGGGCGGGTGCTACGGGGAGTGAGACGGCGGCGGAGTTGGGTGCCAAGTATGGGAAGACTAAGGCTATCAAGTTAGTGGCGAGGGGGAATATCTTGCCTAGTCTTGGTACGTCGGCGCAGAACTCGGCTTTGCATACGCTTAAGAAATTGGGGGTCGAGGTGCTTTTGAACTCGGAGTATGATGGGGAAGCGAGAACTATTAAGACGAACGGGGGCGCGGCAACTCCTCTTGAGGCTGATGTTGTTATTCCTGCTTGTGGTAGTAAACCCAACTCAGAGTTCATCCCGGTGGCTTTCCTCGATGACAAGAAATACGTCAAGACTAAGGCAACCCTCCAGACGTCGGTACGCGACAATGTCTGGGCCGTTGGTGATATCTCCAACTTGGAGAATAACCAGGCTACCCATATTGACCCGCAAGTTGCCCATCTTTGGGGAAATCTGGATCTTGTGTTGCAGGGGAAGTCGGGACTGAAGAGTTATACTCCTAACAGTGGGATTATGATGTTTGTTTCGCTGGGCAAGTCGGCGGGGACGGGTCAGGTTGGCTCGTGGAGGGTTTGGTCTTGGATTGTGGCGATGGCGAAGAGTAAGACGCTTTTCGTTGATAAGGCTAAGCTTTTGGCGGCGGGGCAGAATGGTATTCGGGCGGCTTTGTAAGGTGGTGGGGATAGGTTGAGTTGGGTTGGTTTGTTCTTCTTGTTGATACCTCTTGTTTGGTTTTTTGGGGGGGGTTTTAAGATTGGAGGGGGCTTGTATGTCTGTATGTACATAACTTAATTGATGTGGTTTAACTCATGAATTGGTTGTCTTTGGTGGTGGGAAGTCTTGACGAGGATGGGGGTACGACAGATGTAGTTAACCTTGATACCCGATGGGTTGGCCGGAGTATGTGTGTACGTACGTATGATGAGGATACATGATTCAGTAGTTGATGAACTATGTCTATTGGATTGGTCAGAGAACTTCTATCAAGGGACGAGGTAACCTTGAATGGTTCTAGTTAAGATGATCCAGTAACCGGTTGACAAGTGCTTATCTATGTTTAACAGTATCATGTAGATCATATCCACGCATTTCCACGCCACCCGGCCACCTATGTATGTACATACATATCCTCAATATCATCATCGGCATACTACATACGACATATAACTGTCGCAAACATTTAATCCCTTAAAAGAGCTTGCGCGTACCATCTTAAAAAGAAGTCGTACAACAATGTATTGTAACGTGAATGGGCATACGAGTTCCTAAAGCATGGTCTCACCAATATCGGGGGTGCTGTATTGCATTAGAGATATCGCACAACCGTGGTGGCGTATGGGAAATACTGGTTTGGCTGCGAGGTTATCAGGTGCAAAGGGGTAACTAACTTGGTGACATGCTGGATGTCTTTGCGGCTCTGGCTGGCTGCTATATATGTGTATAACTGGAATTGTGGAAAGACCTAGGACCTGACCTGACCTTGCATAATCCACCGGAACTCCATTTGCCTGCATCGTTTGGAAGCGGTCAACCACCCGCTCGGCCGGCAACATACAAAGAACCTGCCTTTCTGGTGTTCTGCATATGCACTTGGCTTGTTTGTGTACATACATACATATATGTGTATGTCTAAAGGTGGTTTCCCATTCCATCCATTGACACTGTGAAAAGAGAAAACAAAGATCCTCTAATCTTTTCTGTATCCGTCACTTCTGGGAGAGTCTTACAACTACATGTGTATGTTCATACATACATACAATGGATAAACCCGCATTCAGCCATCATCCACCAGCCGTTTTCAGATCTTCCACAAACCATGTTTTGTTTAAAAAGGCTTGTTTCAATAACAAGGGCAATCTGCATTCAAACTTGACGACTTTTGTCAGACGGCTTTTGTTGACTGAGCGGGTTATTTGTTTGCGTCTGGGAAAATAAACAACCAGGGACAAAATACACACCTCCCAAATTTAGAAACGGTAGGGTTTGCAAGGGTTGTATGGGATGGCTCTGGATAGTGACGATCACATGCATTCTTTGTCAACAGAAATCACTGAGGCTTTACATTCCAGATGAATATCATGTCATGAATCACCATGTAAATGAGCATTTCTCCCGTGACCTGGCAACGCTTCTTGTATATAGAGTCTACATTCTTCGTGTTGTCATCGGAAGAATGTCAACAACGACATTGTCTGGATTGTAATAAATCAATCAAAGTCCAAGTAAATCTCCTCCTGTAGCCCCATCAATATATCTACAACGACTTCACGATTTCCAAAACTCTTCGCAAAAAAAAAGACTTTACTTACATACGTCGTTCTTATTTTCAGTCATCTTTTCTGTCTCGTCCTCATTTGGCAACTGCCGATTTTTATAGACATCATTGTGTTACTACTACCTACGCACCAAGGTTTTCAAACTATTCAGCCGTGTTTTTTTCTCCTACATACGATAGTCTGTTCCATCGATTTTTGAGGTGTCCTTGTTGACGACTGAATAGAGTAATCAAAGGTTCACATCGGTGAATCTGACATTACTATTCTTGTGGAAATACTCGACAACGATCCAAACAATATCGATTATACACCGTGATAGAAGATTCTCTATCGTTCCGACACCCGAGATACCGACGACTTCTTACGTCATTTATTGTCTTCCCGGTTCCTGAGGAACAAGCGGGCTGAAAGACGGAATCAGTAAGTTTGTTGGATGCCCCCCCTGATTGACTAGATGGTGCATTTGAACTCGCCAAGGATCCATGGGATGGTGGCTTTGCGCCTGGTAAGCTGTCGGTCGCTGGCTGCTATTACTTCCTAATGCCCTCAATCCCGTATGTAAGCTAGAGGGGCCATGTACGGGTATTTATGGTATGGACTACGAATGTACATATCTCTGGAGCTGTGAAAGTGGACTGCACAAGGTCTCAAGTGGGATTGAGGCGTTACCCTTTTTTTTCTTCTTCCCGCTATTTATGGGCCGTCTACTGGCAAATTTAGTTGTTTGCTTAGCCCTGGCTAAAAAGTTTAGTTGACTTTAGAACCCCTCTAAAAAAAGGTGGTTCCTGGATCATTGAAACGCTTTTTTGGTAGGGGCTTGACCTATCCGAGTTAGTTGGTCTTGCCCTGTTGGACAAACCTTGGTTAAGCTTAACACTGAAAGGTTTAGGTCTGTTTGCCTCTGCATCTTGATCAAAATTCAAATGACATGAGTAATACGGTTAAAGTTAACCAAGCTCTGATGAATCCATCATCACTCGATGAATTTAAAGTATCGCCACGTTACACATGGTGAGAAGATTACGACGACTGGTGGCTATAGGGTCATGTATAACCCAGCCTTTTCTTTTCTTTTTCTTCCTACATATGTACCCTGAGAATCGGTATTTTGTCCCGTGGAACCGGAGAAAGTAAATCGATGTCTGCGATCAAACAACCCGGGTAAATCTTTCAGAAACGAAGAGGCAGTGCAGACATCCCTCTTTTATTGTATCTTTTCAGAGAAGAAACACGGGCTATTTGTGGCAACAACGATCAGGTATCAATGGCATCAAAGTTGCTTTGGGTGATGTCTTACTTGGGCATGGGTTCTGTCAGGTTCCTTAAACAAAATACGAGATGTTCGTCAGGCTGCCCTGTTGGTGGGGTCTCGACAAGCGTTTTACTGTCACTTTTGTTGCCGTTTTTTCATGGGTCTCGGATCAAGTCGGTTATGCTCGCTCAACTTCGTCATAGTCTTGTGTTTTGGTACATATCTGGTGTTTTGTATAGTGCACAGAGTGTCACGTCTTTGTGCCACCAACCCAAAACTGTATGCTCGTACTCACTGTGTTAATGGCACCTATGAAGAGATCCCTCTGAAGCAGTTTGCTCATGACTGAGTGACAGGTGCACACCCACTGGAAAAAAAGGAGACTTACGCTTGTTGTCTCCCTACACCTCTAGTGAGGTCTGTATATTGGCTACTTAGGTACAGAGGGTCCGCCACTATTGGATACAAACTACTACACGAGTACTGAAATTGAACAAAGCCACGCCACACTGCAACCGATCAATTCACTCGTATACAGCTACGCTACCTTTGCCACCATCCTACTCTATGGTGATGCCAGAGTGGATGTTGGATTTCTGAAGGAGTGCCGTCTATGTAGGGATTCAGCGCAAGTGTGCGGCCCAGTATTGTACATTGCAGGCCAATGATCCAGCAGTCAAAAAGCTCGTCCAAGTAAGCCCGTCCGCCATAGAGACGGTGCCCGGTGCGCATTTGGTCGCTGGTGACGGAGGAGACTACCTGGTGTGTGCGAGATGAAGTTTTTACGGCACAGAAGGGCCAAGACACAAAAAGCGAAATGGCAATGACTTTGAAGAGCTTACTATGGATGAAATGGATGGCCACACAAACGATGAATATCTTTGAAACTAACCATGCATAGAAACATCGATAGAGAGTTTTCCTTCCGCTGTAACCAGCCGACTTTGACGGATATTGAAATCCCCTAGATTTCTTTGTAAGTCTCCCTTGGTTGAATTCAACCCACTGCTGGTCGCCTTGTGTGTGTGCATGGTATGGTCGTTATGGTGCATTTTGGCCCATTGATCCCCGCAGAAACCTCGTTACCGTTACCGTTACCGGTGTCTTTATTCACACACCCAGAGCACTGACCTCACACCCAGTCCACAGACCACCAACAAACTTGTTTACACCCCCCTCCAATATAATCAAAGTGACGGACGGTCTCGCTGTTTTTCTTTCGTCGTCATGTCTTTTCACTCTTTTAGTCGACAATCACCACTGCCAATAGCATCATCAGCATCTTCATCAGCATCCTCCAGGCTAACTAATAATCGATCACCATCGCCATACGATCTTTACGCCCCCGATCCAACAGCCCCTAATTACTCGCATAACCCAGCATCGCCAGTTCGATCGCTCACTCCACTTCGCACCGACTCGCCAACACCATCATCTATACTCAACGACCCAGACACTCCTTCCCACTCGCCCGGTATCTCAAGAGGTCGACAACGCCAGCTACGCAGGGAACGTCTCCTCCAACAACGCGAGGCTCTTCGTGAACAGGAACGCCAAGAACGCCGCCGTGCAAGAGAAGTCGAAGCCGCAAACAAGGGCTTCAGCCACGGCTACACAAACCTTTTGAACGTTGAACGTCAGCCATCGCCCACTAGAGCCCGCGGCTTGCATCCTGATTCCAAGTTTGCCCTTCCAAGGTCCCGCTCAGAGTCGCCTGAAAAATCACACATTGACCAGCGCCGAGGTCTCCCGTATTCTGGCCGTCTCCAGAACCCCTTTGGAAACGAGTTCGCTATTAGTCCCAGTACAAGTCCAACGCCTTCGTCACCCACTAGATCGCCTAATCGAACATTGGTCGGTCGTCCACTGCCGCCGCCGCCTTCCCCCCCACCACGGCTTCCAGGTTCTTCATCCCCTGCCGCCGCCACATCCGTTTGCAAGCCAGACACTTTAAACAAAACACCCCCTATATTCGACGACTACTTTGGCCCACCCCGCTCTGCATCAGCCATGAGCAACCCGCAGTTAAGAGCCGTGGCCGCCGCGGACCCCCAATCAAACCGCAACAGCCACGCCAGTAACACCAGCGGTCCCTCAGTTGCATACGTATCCAATGCCGAACCCAACGATTATAGTTATCCCGCAGCATCCCCGCCCTCTCCCGTTTACGGGCCCAACATTCCTTTGCACCAAGACTTCGACATGGTCCCTCCACCAAGACTCAACGGCTCAGTCGCTGGCTCTTCGTCCCGTTCAGCATCACAGTCTCGTGCCTCTCGCTCTGCCAGTTCATTACGAGACCCTTTCCAAGACGACCACTACTCCAACTATGCATCGGCACGATCTCTCGATCCTCGTCTGGGCGAAGTCAATCCACAACTAATTGCCGATGATGGCGACGACGGCATCAGCTACCATCGCAGTGGCCGCAGCTCCATGATCAACTTGCACAAGAAGCGTGATAGTATTGCGCCTTCTGTCAAGGCAGCTACGGCCATGGGCGGTGCAGTAGCCATGAATGCACTTCCCGGTGGTGGCTCAGGGTCCGGTTCCGAACGCTCAACTGCTTATGGGTCACCGGAGGGCGTGAAGGGAATGTCGGACACAGCTGCCGCCGCCGGCTTCAACACTAACATGCTGTCGGAAAAGTCAGCAGAGACTAAACTCAAGAATCGCAAGCGTTGGAAGTGGTTCATCATCATCACTTTCACTCTACTGACTGTCGGCGCCATTCTGGGAGGTGTTCTCGGTGGTTACTTCGCCAACCATCCGCAAGGCAAAAAGAACAAGAGCTCTAGCTCCAATAGAAATGGATCTAGCGCCTCCGACGACACAGACAAGAATGGCATCCTCACCAAGGACTCGGCCGAAATCAAGGCTCTCCTTAACAACAAGAACCTGCACAAGGTTTTCCCCGGCATGGACTACACTCCCATGAACACCCAATACCCCGACTGTCTCGCCGATCCCCCATCGCAGAACAACGTCACCCGGGACATGGCCGTTCTCTCGCAACTCACCAACATCATCCGTGTCTATGGTACCGACTGCAACCAGACTGAAATGGTCCTTCAAGCCTTCGACTACCTCGGCATCTCATCCACCATGTCAATCTGGCTCGGAGTCTGGCAAGATACCAACGAAACAACCAACGCCCGCCAACTCGAGCAAATGTGGTCCATCCTCGACACCTACGGCGACACCCCCTTCGAAGGTCTCATCATCGCCAACGAGGCTCTATACCGTGAAGACCTCACCGAAACCGAACTCGGCACCCTCATGGCCTCAGTCCGCACAAACCTAACCTCCAAATCGCTCTCCCTCCCCGTCGGCACCAGCGATCTCGGCGACAAATGGACCTCATCACTCGCCGACAAATCCGACGTCATCATGTCCAACATCCACCCCTTCTTCGGCGGCATAACATACGCCGACGCCGCTAACTGGACCTACTCATTCTTCACCGACCATAACGCAGACTTCTTCAAGTCCGATGCAAAAGACAACATCATCAGTGAAATTGGCTGGCCCACCTCGGGCGGCACTAACTGTGCTTCGGGCGTCACTTCGTGCGATGAAACGAATGGTAGTGTGGCGTCCGTCGATGGCCTTAATGTCCTTTTGGAGGACTGGGTTTGTGATGCGCTTACCAATGGGACCAATTACTTTTGGTTCAGTGCGTTTGATGAGCCGTGGAAGGCGCGGTTCAATACCAAAGGAAAGGCGTGGGAAGATCAGTGGGGCTTGTTTGATGTGAATAGGAATTTGAAGGATGGTGTTACCATTCCAGATTGTGGCGGAAAGACTGTTTCATAAATAAGGGTTTAGGATCTTTTCATAATTTTGGGCGGCGTTTTTTTGTGTTTTCATTGGACTTTGTTTTGTCTTGTCCTCAGTTTTTTTTGCATTAAATATCACCATCAGTGTTTTCTGATTCATGTCAACAAACAACAATCCAAATCGATATTAAACGTCCATGTACATATAGCTACTAGGAATCATCTCCAGCTTGCCAACAGAGTCGCAGATCCAGACCGCTGACCTCCCGATACTGGCAAGTTGGACATGGCATTGTCACTCTTTTTGGGTCCTCGATTGCGTTTGCTGCCACCGCGAGATCCCCGAGACCGAGTGCTGCCTCCGTTGCTTCCGCTTCCCTGACTGCTAGAACTTCCGCCCGAGCCCTCGCGCTCTACAGCGTTTCCCTTGCCCGAGGTGACAGCTTGGGTGCGGGGTTGAATTCCTTGGCTACCATCAGACAGAGTGTCGGCCACGGCTACAGCTGAGTCACTGGGAGACACATCGTAATTGGATTTGTCTACGGTATTCTACTCTGTAGACTTATCCGCCGTGCCCTTCCACAAGCCATATTCACCATCGCAGTTCTTCCACAGCTTGATAGTTCCGTCCTCCGATGCTGTAGCGTACAGCTTGTTATCGGGAGAAAAGGCGATGCTCCAAATTGGGCCGTGGTGACCTTTGTGTGTAGCTGTAGTGGGGTTAGTACGTCATGGTAAACACCGGATGAGAAAATTGACTTACTAAGCTCCTTGCCGTCCTCCCAGTCCAAAACCTGCGCCCAAGTGCCAGGGTCCATGCCGACTACGAGTTTACGGCCCTTGAGGTCCACGGCAACACTGGCCACATTGAACCCAACATCCATCCGCTTGAGCTCATCTAGCGCACGGTTTCCTCCCCAAAAGTAGACATGTTTTCCCGCGGCAACCGACAAGACGGGTTGGCCACCACCAATATCAGTCGAGTCAGTGTACGAAGGAGCGAGGGAAACCATCTCGCAAGACTTGATCTCGCCGTCAAGAACCTCTGAATGAATCAAACTCCGCTCGGCGATATTAAACCACCGCAGCGTCTTATCAGAGGCTGTCACTACAACGTTGACGTCGTTCGTCCATACGATAAACTTGATGTTGGATGTATGAGTACCGGCACCGATCTCAAAGCCCTGCGACGCCTGCAGCGTAGTTTCGGCGCCATCAGGATTGCCAAGGCTGGAGAGGTCGAATATCCGGAGCTTCTTTTCCATACCACCGGTAGCAAGAAGTTCGGCGCTATCGGGAGGATAAGCTACGGCGCGTACAATGTGATCGTGCTGGATAGAGTACAGGAGGGTACCCGAGTGGGTGTCCCAGATTTTGCTGTTGTCGATTATGTTAGACGTAGGATTGAAGACATTTGTTTGAGAAACACTTACGCCGTGAAATCGGCAGACGCGGTGGCGGCATTAGACGAGTCAGGACTGAGACGGGCTTGCCAAACGGCACCCTTGTGACCTATGAAGGTACCGATCCTAGAAATAGAGAGTCAGTTTAGGAAAATACCCGACGTCGCATGGGAAAGACGTACCAGTCACCCGTCTGACCATCGCGTAACATAGGATTACCATCTGTACACCACGTCAGAAACACACCTCTTTCCGTTGCGGAATAAAAAACAAACCCTTGCAAGCAGATATCAAGTAATAGACTTCCTCCTTTTCAAGAGGTGAAAATTCAATGTGAGGAACAGGGCGTGAGTGACCGTGGCATGTCAATGGCACATATTGGCGGGGTTGTTCGGCAGCCATTGTGAAATGTAGAGTAGGGTATAGTAGTTGAAAGTTGTTATGAGTAAGCGCCGTAGATAAAGGTAGTTGGCGACAAGTGTACGACTAGTAACAAATCGTGAAAATAGCAAACAATGTGGCAAGTCTATGAATATGAGCCGTCTATACTGGAGATTTATGGCGGGGTATAGTGTTTATGCGACTAGAGAGATGATGTTCAAGGTCGTGAAGAAGAGGTGAATCGAGGACAACGTCGTTTCAGAGATCAGAGGAAAGCGTAAGTCAAGAGAGACAGAGGACAATTGTCGGATTGGGTTCAGAAAATAGAACACCAAAAGAAGCAGACAGAGAATGCGGATGCGTCTGTGTCGCGGCGGCAATGGTAGAGGCAGGATTGATATGTAGAGAACAAGGAGTTGAAAAGGAAGAGAAATTCGAGAAACCAAGAATCAGAGACAAAATATCAACATCCGTAACTCGCTTAGACTTTTCTATGTGAGAAAAAAACAGGTAGTCTCCCCAATTGATAGGTAAGAGCTTCTTGCTGTGATGTTTGTTACATGTTCCGGCGCAGACGCCCAAAGCGTCGATGAAGGGGCGTGCTGCTGCCTCGGTGAAGACTCCATAGTGGGGTTGAGTGTTCCTTCACCGGGCTTAGTCACCAACATTGTTAGAGGAGCTACAACGACCAGGGTGATACCAGGTCGCCATGATGCTGTGACCTACTACGTCAGCTGTTTGGCTGCCATATGTGCCCCTCCTTCCCGTTGCGACTGTGACAAGTTCTCTATTTATTCTGCAACTTCTACCGAATTCTTTCGGGTACTGTATTCGAGATTTTGGTTTTTTTCTGGTTCTTGCTATTTTTTTTGTTTCAACCTTCTTTCTTCACTATTTGTAATCAGGAAGCTCTCCTATCAGTGTTAATTGTTAATCAGCTTTGCGCTCGTCGCCATTTCGTATTATTCACCACGTACCTGCGTTACTTGTTTCTTCAACACAACCCCAGATTGTAACTCATCAGCCTCATTGTATTGTACCAGTCTCGTGGTATATTTTCAAACACAGATTTCTGTTTCTTGTCAATTGTCTAATTTGTTCGTCACTTCGCTTTGTCGCCAACTTCCATCATGGCGTTTAAGCTGTCATCCCAGCTTATTGGACACGAATCCGATGTACGTATGACAAGCCATTGGGCTTTAATATTCCATTGGAAACATGAGCTAACTATTGAATTACTATAGGTCCGAGCTGTTTATTATGCTACCGCCGAAACCGTCCTCACAGCTTCTCGTGATGGCTCCGTCCGCCGTTGGGACAAGATCCCACAAACCAACAACTTTGAGAGTAACGTGATCAGCCAAGGGCCTTCCTACGTCAACGCCGTGAGCTACATCAAACCATCAGAACAATACCCCGATGGATTAGTTGTCTCAGGTGGCAAAGACGCTATTATCGAGGTGCGCAGTCCAAAGTCGAATCCTACGGATCATGCCGAGCGGTTGCTTATCGGCCATGCTTCCAATATCTGTACTTTAGATGTGTCGCCAAATGGGGATTTTATTGTTTCCGGAGGTTGGGATTTCCAGGTCCGTGTGTGGTCTACGAAGAAGTGGGAAACAGAGATTAGTAAGTATAACTGTACTGGAGTCTGTATGGCCACATTGCTAACCTAAATTGTAGTGCTCCTTGACCACGAGTTCAGTGTATGGGCTGTCTTGGCCTTTGACGAGAAGACAGTAATCACTGGTTGCGCCGACAAGAGAATCCGTATTTTCGATTTGACCAAGGCCGTTGATGGTACCTTGCGACCTGCCTCTACCATTTACACCCCAGACATCGTCCGTGGTCTCTTCAAGTTACCTGTAGGCCACGAATCAGGTGCTGACTTTGCCTGCTCCAGCAACGATGGATCGATTCGTCTTTACAAGCTCAACGGCCAAGGAATGGCGGAACTGTTGGGTCACGACAGCTATGTTTACACGGTCGCAGCGCTTCCCACCGGAGAGCTTGTCAGTGCCGGAGAAGATCGCACAGCTCGTATTTGGAAGGGTACTGAGTGCATTCAGACTATTACGCACCCAGCTCTGAGTGTTTGGTCGGTTTCAGTGTGCTCTGAGACAGGCGACATTGTTACTGGTGCCAGTGACCATGTTGCTAGAGTATTCACTAGAAGTACGGAGAGACTTGCAGATGCTGAGACTAGTCGGCTGTTCGAGGAGGCAGTCAAGGCATCGGCGATTCCCCGTCAACAAATGGACTCAATCAATTCCGACAAGGTTCCTGGCGAGGAGTTTTTGAAGACCAAGAGTGGAACCAAGGATGGTCAAGTTCAGGTAGTCAAGCACGCGGATGGCTCACTGGCGGCGTACACATGGTCCAGTATACTTCGCAAGTGGGAGCATGTAGGAGCTGTGGTAGACTCATCAGGTGGCGGTGGTGGTGCTAGCCCTCCTCGGAAGACGGAGTACAACGGCAAGGAGTATGATTATGTCTTTGATGTTGACTTTGACGACACTAAGCCGCCTTTGAAGCTGGCTTACAACATTTCGGATAATGGGTTTGTGGCTGCTCGCAAGTTTCTCGAGGACAATGAATTGCCATTGACCTATCTGGACAAAATTGTCAAGTTTTTGGATGAGAACACACATGGTGCTTCAAGCAGGCCAATCCCACCAGAGGCTGATACTCAAGCTATGGATGTTGATAGCAATGAGCCGCCCAAGAACCCCACGGCTAAGCATTTGCCCCAGCAAAGCTATGTCAACCTCTTGAACGGAAAGTTTGACAGTAAGTGTTTATGGCAGTTTCGGCATTGGTATGGTACTAACAAAGTGTATAGACATGATCAACAAGATCCACCTAACGAACAAGACTATGGTTAGCGCTGGACGCAAAGACAAAGCCTTGAACCCAACAGAAGAACAGGCGCTGGCCGACCTACGTCCTTGCATTGAAGGCACTGTTCCAATTGACCCGACTGACCTCCAGACGGTTATCAAAGTGGCAACAGAATGGGATTATACAGAGATTCTCCCGGGTCTCGATATGCTCCGGTTCTTGGTGCGGTATCCAGCTGCGGTGGAGTACGTGACTTCCTCTGGTGAGACTGTTATCGACGTTGTTATCAAAGCGGCCATGAACCCACCAAGCGGACAGGCGGTCAATACCAGCTGCGTCGTTATGGCGCTTAGAACATTGGCCAACTTGTTTGTATCGGAGGCTGGTGAGGCACTGATGGAGATTGAGTCTGAGAAGGCGATCACTGTTTTGGAGAAGGTTGTGGGGATTTCAGGAGAGAGCATTGGTATCACCAACAGACATGTGCAGATTGCAGCTACCACCTTGGCAATCAATCTGTCTGTGTTGGACGGAAAGTTGCCATTGGCTAGCAGTTTGAAGGAACGTGTTGTTGTAGTTCTTGGGAAGATTCTTGAGGCCAATTCGGATGATGAGGTTCTCTACAGAGCTCTCGTTGCTCTTGGCACCCTGGTCGGAGCTGGAAAGGCTGGAAAAGGAATTGACTGGAAGAAGTGGGTTGCTAATACCAAGGAAAAGGCGTCGGAAGGAAGAGTCAAGTATTTGGCATCAGAGTGTTTGGAGGAGTAATTGTTTCAATTGCAAGCATTAATAGAATGTTTTGAATGATTATGATAAATTACACAAGAAGCAGTAAGTAGCCACACCGGAATAACGCCAATTAAACCCAAACAAAAAGAAGCATACAAATGATTTACAGTAGAGTGGCAAACAAGGTGGTCATCAAAACAGCAGGAAGCCATGATACCCACTTGACAGGAACAAGCGAAGGGGCAGCAGCAGAAGTTGATATTTTGCCGGACGCAGAATCAACGGTAATAGTGTAAACATCTGCAAAGCCAAAGTCGGTAGTGTTGAAACAGTTGGACTCATTAACCTTGGCAATCTTCTCATCACCTGGAGCAGCAAACTCAATATCAACACAAGCATACAACGCAGCACCATGTTGCGCCAACTCAACAACCTGGATAGTAGCCTTATCTCCCACATTCACCGAGATATTCGTCGGCAACGGAACCTGTGGGAAACACACGGTACCGGGGTACGGCGTATTCGACGGCCCGACCAATTGCACGTTGTTTAACATGGGAAAGGACATGTTCATAGGTCCGTTATCGGGTCCATCGGTGCCAAGACCAAGGTTGATGTGTAGAAAGGCGGTAGAGTGTCCTTGGAACCAGCCGGGTTGGAAGGCTACGGCGCCGCCGGTTGTGGGCCAGTATGTGCGGTTGGTGGTGGTGGAGATTCCACCGCCTGGAGAGGGTTAGTTTGGGTTTGATGAAGAAAGAAGAAGAGGGTGACGTACATGGGTACATCCATTGCATTCCATAGGGGAAGCTATCGTTGGTTATGAGGTTGTTACCGCGGGTTCCGGGGTAGGAAAGGACGATGTGGGCGGAGGTGAAGGAGACTAGGGCCACGAGGGCGGTCAGGAGGGACTGCGAGAGGGACATTTTGGGGTGGCGAGGGAGAGAGAAGATGAGGGGATGGTGATGTGGTGATGGGGTTGATATATTAAGCTTGTTAGCGCTGGGAGAGTGGGAAGGGAATGGGTATGGCGGTTGGTCATTTGGACGGGGCGTTGGGAATTGTGATTGGTTGGGTTGGGCGCTTATACGGGGCCGTTGGACCAATCAGGGTGGACTATGAGGTATCGTTGTGATGGGTGGATGGGGTGATTGTGAACAATGGGAATGCGATGGGAGATGTAGAGCCGCGGGATGATTGGTACCGTGGGATTCCGTCCATTTTATCGTTCGTTTGTTCGTTCGTTCCTTCGGGGGAAGTCAATCATGTACATATGTATGAACACCCAGCTCATCAAAACCAAGGCGGTGAGAATTCTGCCACGCACCTAAAGCGGTAAATTTCAAAATGACGCAGGTAAGTGATACATCCAAAGCATCCCACCATACCCCCAAAATGACAAGCGAATGGACCTCCGTGCGCCCCAAGAAATCCCGTCGCGCCGGCCGTCCACCGACCGCCACACCGGCTCTCCAAGCCCTAGAACCTACAAGCCCAGCCTCGGCAACAAGTACACCCGAGGAAATCAGGAAAGCACACGAGGGGTATAAAGAAGCGTATATCCTCTCAGACGTCCATCGGGCGGTGCAGGGGATTTTACCGGGGGATATTCGGATTAAGAAGGCGGTTTGTTTGGGTGTGGGGTCGTTTGATGCGGCGGGCGGGTGGGCGGCGNGGCGCATTTGCAGGTTTTGGCGTTTTTGGATTTAGTGGGGGATAGAGGGGTGGAGTGTTTCTTTCAGGAACCGGCGTTTACGGAGGCGGATGGGAAGTTTCTTGAGGGGTTAGGGTATACCGTTGTTCGGAGCCCGGTGGGTTTTGACATGGTGGATGAGGAAACTTTGGTTTTTGGGGTGCATTTGTATGCACCGATATATGACCTTGCATTAGAAAAGGGACTTCCGGCGGTTTTTATTGGGACGGGGTGGGAAAGTTGGGATGAGTGAGTATTTTGATCAAGGTTTTTTTTGTATTCAGAGGCTAATTTGTTTAGTGTACGGTTGAGTTCGAAGACGAAGAAGCCGTTGAGGATTAAGGAGATGCATGAGGTGTCGAAGATGGTGGAGTTTCCGCAGGATGATGCGTTTACGTTTTCGAGTACCGTGGTGTATTGGAGGGTACGGGGGGATGAAGTGGAGTCTAAGGAGCCGGAGTCTAAGGAGTTGGAGTCCAAGGAGTCGGAACCTAAAGAACCAGAGTCCAAGGAACCAGAACCTAAAGAGCCGGAGCCTAAGAAGCCAGAGTCTAAGAAGCCGAAGCCTGAGGAGTCGGAGTCTAAAGAACCAGAGCCTAAGAAGCCAGAGTCTAAGGACCCGATGTCTGAAGAGTCGAAGCCTAAAGAACCAGAGTCTGAAGAGTCGGAGTCTAAAAAGCCCAACTCCACCATGCCCACCTCAAAACCCACCCCATAACCCCCAAAATCACCCAAAATCACTCAATACACCGAATTTCATACCCAATCAAAACCTCCGTCGACGTGCCCTCCCAGCCCCTCGTGCCCGCCGTAGAAATCATAAACCGCCCCGAAGGATCCAAATGCAAATGAGAAATCACACCAGCCCGTGGTGGACCCGGCACAATCAAGAACGGAACCGAATGTTTCGCCGTATTCGTATCTTTCAAGTCGTAAAGACGGAGGATATCATGTGATGCGCTGGGTTGGTTAGTTATCGAATATTAAATAGACGAATAAAAAAGAACTTACCAGATTAAATGACGACCATTCGGCATCGCTCGGAGCGCACTTATAGCGCCGCTACCGTTCGGGAAACGAAGTTGTCTTTCAGGTTGCCACCCCGCTTTAGCCTTGTGAACTGAGTACTCCTCCACCGTAGAATTACGTCGTCCCACGTAAATAAAGTTCCCATCAGGACTCCAAGTAGCCGCCATGCACCAGGGCGGTGTTCCCCGGGGACTTGAGAATTTGGCAACGGGATTCGGAGACCGTCGGTCCCAGATACGGATGGTCCCGTCGATGGCCGCCGACATGAATGTGGAGGAACTCACGGTGCCGTCTTCACCTGTGGCGTCTTCACTGCCTGTGGGGACAGTGGGGTGGTCCGGGTCGCCGTTGTCCATGGCGAGGGAGAGGGACATTTCCTTGTCTTTGTCGTGGATTATGGGGGCTTCCATGGATAAATCCAGGGCCATGGGCTCGCCATCGCCGGCTTCAAAAGTGGTGATGTTACTTTTATCCGGTTCGGCGTTCTGCGCCGCTTCAAGTTCTGCTGCCATTTCACTCTGGATTTGATCTTGTATCTGATCGGAATGTTCCCCATTCGCCGCAACTGCATCGATAGGACCGTCTTGGTTCTCAGCTAACATGTCCGACATCCCGTTAATTGGCGGCGCACTTAACCCGAATAAGTCGTCATGATCCTCCATCAACTGATGCCCACCATCAAACGTATCAAAGTCCTGGCCGCCTCCGAAACCGCCACCACCGCCGACTTCATCACCAAAGAGAGAACCCGCGTCACTCCCGCCGAAAAGGGATTCGTGGGCTGGTGATGGATGGCTTTCAATGTTGGTTTGGGGGGCTGGGGCGAAAGGATTAGCTTTTTTGGTGCCGAAGAGGGGGTTGTTTCGGTAGCCGTCATTACTTGAGAAGCTGTCGCTTATAGGACCGTCTAGCGCTGCTTCTTTGGGTACCGGGACACCTCCGGTTGGTCGAAGTTCTAATGCGGAAATCTGACCACCAGAACCATCAAATGATCTAGATACCTGGCCTGTATTCAAATCCCAATCCAGAATCCTCTTATCCCATGATCCACTCAATACGCTCATTTCATCTGGTAACAACGTCAAACAAGAAACCGCATTGGTATGTTCCTGTAACATGGCTATCCGCTTCCCCTCATCATGTCGTACAGTCTGGAGGTTAATACACCCACTATCAGTACCACTTAACACCCACAACGCATCACTGTGCACCGCCAACGAGTACACTGGACTCAACACATGGTCCTCCTTAGGAATCCCCGGAACAGACAATGGTGGCGGCTCTTCATTCTCCCAGTATCCCATCAACACACCGGCTTTGAAGACACTATCGACAAACGGATGGCGCTGAGCGACAGTGAGCGGTAACTTCCCATTGATTGTGGAGACGCCATCATACTTGCGAATGTAGCCGTCGGCACCGCCCGTCATGATATAGCGCATGTCGGGCGTCACTGCCAACGCGTTAATTGACGTGCTTTGGGGGGCGGCTATTGTGGGGATGATGTCGTAGACTTTGGCCGTCATTGCCTCGGGACGGAGGGATGGGCGGAATATGAATTGGGATGATCCGTCGATGGAGGTTGTATGGTCGACATTATTCGACGTATTTTCCTGTAAGAGATTCTTACGATGCTCGTCCATGTCATGGTCATTGTCAACCGCCAATGTAGCATCCCCATCTACCTCGGCCTCACCATCAGCATCAGCATCGGCGTCGACATCTCCATCTCCATCTCCATCGGCATCAGCGTCACCATCCGGGTCATTGTCGTCGTCGTCATCGTCATTATCGTTATCATCGTCGACGTCGCCGTCGGCATCACCATCGATATCACCATCGCCGTCGTCATCTTGCTCGTTATTCTCATCGTCTATATCCTCCATGACGTCGTCATTATCTTGGTCTGAGGAAACGACCGAATCGCGATCGTCGTCGTCGAGCATTGGTGTGGGTTAAACTGGTGTCGCGGGGGATAGTATTCTTGGCGCAAAGAGGTGATGAATACTAGCGAGGCGCAAAGCTGGTGGTATCGCGAATGGCCGGGAGGATTAGAAGATTATCAAATAAGGGTATAGAAACAAACGAGACCTCCAATATGTAATTAGAAATATATTAATAAAGAAGACAAGAAAATCACAAGTTCACGAAATATCGATACTTTCCAAGCTTTAGGTTTAATTGAGTCGGGGTTAAAGCTGCAGCTCTTAGCATCATCAAGCGCATTGCTGACAAGCTTATCGATAAGCCAAAATACAGTGTAACGCAGTAAAATAACAACCAAATAAAATGCATAAATTATACGTAACCCTATATATCTGTACTGTTCCCTAAACCGGACCTAAATACCATGGCGAAGAAGAAGAAGAAAAACAACCTACATACATCAGACGACCCAAAACCAAGACCGAAGAGCCAAAAAACAAAAAGGAAACCAAAGCGACCAGGAAAAACAAAAACCAAAGGAAACCAAACACCAAATTGACCTAAATGGAAGAACTGCTCGTACATGATAATGTACGAGACAGGTCAGAACTAACCTCCTCAAACATAACTAAACTTTGACTTTATAAGTCAAGTACTACCAGTATCCTGTACTGTTTGTGTATCTCGCTCGCCTCTGGTTGTTCTGTATTCTAGAGTATCAAAGACTCTTGGGAGTTTCATCGTACTAGACAGAGTTAAAACTCTTGCTTGTATACACTCGTTTAAAGACTCTCTGGTACTAACAACTAACGAAGCCGTTGCTGTAGACCATAGATAGCCTGGATATCAGCCGCATGTGCTGGGTTCGTGACGAGCGGATCGTGCGGAGAGAGAGTGGTGTATTTGTTGATATGGCCCATGGCCAGTTCCAATACCGAACTGGTATTTTCCGTAGTAAGAGGGGCTTTCATATGTTGTTCGGCAATACCAAGTGCCAACTCAATAATGGCTCTAGAAACCGCCGGGTCTGCCGCATGTTCATGGTATTGTACCACGGGCATATAAGAAGTAATAGCCGTAGGCATAGTAGAAGCCGAAGGGTCCAACCTGTTCACTACCTCGTGGAAGATATCGGTGGTGCGTACCATGTTGCCTTGGCTGTTAACAGCCCATTGTGCTTGACAATCAATGAACAAGCGGAGAGTAATGGGCGAGTTAGGACCAAAGCGGTTATAGATTAATTGGCCGACTTTCTCCACAACCGAGTCGTCAATGCTGCTAGCAAGGGACTCGGCGGGCGTCGTCTGCACAAAGTTGTACATGCAAATAGCCATTCTAGCAAGGGCATGGGCTGGACCGAAGAATTCAACTGTTTGTGTCTCAAGACACCATAGAGCCATCTTAAGGGCTTCTCGTGATTGTGTCGCACGCAGCATCCCGACGAATCCTGCAAACATCTCGGGTACCCACGCCTTGAACAAGGTGTGTAATGCGTCGGTGACACGCGTCCGGACAAGGTTAACGTCACTACCACATTGGGCTACAACGGTCAAGAAGTCATCCATTGGAACGAGTCTTGCACGCATGTCACTGTATTGAGTGACGGAGCCCGGGCCAACGTCCATTTGGCTAAGAAGCTGGCCGACGGCTGTGGTGATGGAGTGGCAGCAGCGGCCGTGGCACTCACTGTCTCGATGGTTCCCTGTGACGCGGGGGGGTTCGTCGGGTCTCGGGGTGGCGGCCATAGCGGAGGCGGGAGAGCCCATTGAGAAGGCGTTTGGGGCAAGTGGTTGGTATTGACGAGGTTGTTGGTGAGAGTGGTGAGAGTGGTGGTAGGCTTCCGGTTCGGGAATATGGTGGTAGTCGGGGGTTGCTGTGGTTGCTGTGGTTGCTGTGGTGGTGGTAGTGGGGTAGTAAGAAGGGATTTGAGAGCGAGGAACCGCGGGGAGTTGTGAGGTGTGAAAATTGGTGATGCTAGGGACAGATGGCATATGCGAGTGGCCTGAGGAACCTAGCATGGGGAAAGTGTACGATGTCTGTGTCGACGGGTTAAAGTAGGAAGACCGGGCGGTTGGCGAGGGAGTAGGCATGGTAATATGGGATGCATGAGCGTAGTACTGTGGACTACTACTTGGGACAGGCGGAGCCATCCTAGAATCTAAATGATGACCATGTGGATGATGATGAACAGAAGAGGCAAGTGAGGAAGTAGGAAGTCCGTGAGATGATAGATTCGGAAGCGGTGAAAGAGTGACTGATGAGTCGGGAGTCGGAGAAGCGTGGAAACGACGACGACGTGGGTTCCGTGGACGTCGGGGAATATGCCGTTGGTATTTCCGAATTCCCCACTTTTCAAAGCGGGTTTTAAACATACGGGCACTGAATAGTCGGGTTAGATTTCTTTGTAGTGGTGGAAGAATCGTGAGTGGCGGGAGGGCAACTAAGGGAGATTAACTTACGTGACTTTCCAGTTGTAGGTATTTTGGATGTGTTTGAGGACTTCTTTTAAGGGATATTCGCGGTCCCGATACATATGGATGATTTCATCTTTGCGAGCTTCCCAATCATGGTCCTTTGGAAGAACGTTATATTCATGGTCCATAGTCGCGGGAGAATCCATCATTGCGGGGCCGAGTGGGTGGTGTAAGGAAACGATTGGATGGGATTGTACCGCGACGGACATTGTGGGTGGTAAAGGGCCCGGTAAGGGATATGTTGTAGATGTTGAATTTCCGGAAGGTGCTGCAGATATTGAGATTGAAGAAGGGAAGGAGGAGGAAGGTGTTTGTGAAGACGGAGATGCTGGTGGAAGAGGGTCTTGTTGTTCCTGCATATGCACTTGGATAGTGATGATTGAGTGAGTGACTGACTAACGAGATAGAAGAGTGAGAGTGTGGTCAGTTTGGAATGATGTATACAAGAGAAAGGTAACAATCAAGAATGAATGACTAGATAAAGGTCCGCTTCCGACGGGATGTGCGGGCCAATGTCTCGCTATATATATATATATAAGGATCTCTATGTATACATTGTCTATGTATGTACACACACACACACATACACACACACGGACACAGATATATACCGTGGCCAAGCTAGCTGGTTGTCTCCGATCAAACTCCCCACAAAGCTCTTCAAGGCCTGTAAGTGTACGCCCTCCCTGTCATTTATACTGTAGTAGTGCAGGAAAGGCAGTCCGGACTAGGCCATCTGTTTGTAAGGACAAGCCATGATGAACTTGGGGTTAGAGAAGGGGGGGGG